>JAOEGS010018810.1:30950-44612 GCA_025447755.1 Corythornis vintsioides
ATATATAAAAAAAAAATCTGTGAGTTGGCAGCTGAGAAGAAAAAGAATTAGTGATCTAATGTAAATGCTGCCAGTGATGTAAAGAACTTTTGCTGAGCTGTGGGTTGTAAAAAAAGCTACCCTCTTCTTTTTATGCACCTTCCCTCCCTTGCTTTCTCTGGCATAGGATCATATTCATTATAAAGTCTCCACTAAACTATATATTGTGTTCTTTCTCTTCAGACAGCTCTGTGTTCCTTGCAATGACATTCATTTATTCTATGCTAAGATTTATGATTTCATTTTTCAGTTTCTTTTTATCTTCCAGCTACTCCTTAATCTTCTTCTAGTGAAATTTTATTTTGCAGGAGATTCTGAGATTAGTTGCTCTGTTTCTGCTATCTGGCTACTCTGCATCAGTAATACTATGATTATATATAAATAACATTAAAATACATTATAAACACTAGTCAGATAAAGGCAGTGAATGGTGAACTCTGAAATGCCAGCACTGGTATCTGTATTTGATTACAGGGAAGGAATAGATCTGTAATACAGTACCTCATATCTGGCCTTAGACATATGTAAAATGACACTTTTGATATGAAATTCTATATTTCAAATGTATGTATGTATATATACACAGCAAAGCTCTCTTTGTTTTCTAGAACCTAAGGATTACCATTGCTGAGAGACTTGCCAAGACAGCTTCTTGTTCAAAAATCAATATTTTTTTCAGATACAAATAATAAACTTCTTTTAATTATTAAAACTTGATAATGGTAGGGAATAAAACTGCAGGGGTAGATGCAGAGAGGAAAGTTTTAATCATGTTTAGGACTGTAGTAGGAGTATAAGAAACTACCATGATTTGAGGGGTGGTGTTTTCATGTCCTTAGAGAACTCAGATTGATTTTTAATCTCTAAAAAACTCACAAAATATCTGTTGATCATGCTTCTTCCTACACATTGTGAGCTGTGAAAAGACCAAGAACCTTTAAGAAAATTAGTATTTTAGTTACAAAGCCTCAAATATATTATTTAAAATTAATTTTCTTTTTTTGTTTTCTGTAGCCATTTGTGGACAAGGCTTCAGTATATTCTCTTTAAAGAGTTTTCATCACTTTCTAGTTCCTTTATTTCAACCTTGCTGCAGTTTGCATTTACCTTGGCAACAGTTTTGTCTGCCTGCTTTCTTGTTTGCCCTTGTGTTCTGTCCTGTGACTCCAACACAGACCTGCCTGTAGTCAGTAACCAGTAGTATATGCAAGGCTTTCATTCCAGTTCATATTTCAGATGTATTCAGAATGTCTTTGAGAGCCTGTATTTGTTGCTGTCTTCAGGCTGTGAATTCCTTGAGATAAAGCACAGGTGGCAAAAATCAGACTTTTTCTTTGTTCTCTGAAATTGCATTTTTAAAGGGCAAAGCTTTTAGTGTAGGATATCTTCTATCCACCATCTAGGTGAATATAGTATCTTTTTTTTTTTTCTTGGGGGTGATGAGGTTAACAAATGACAGGTGTCCATTTGTCTGAGAATACTTCACCTCTGTCTTGGAAGTCAAAGGAAAAGGGTGTTTTCTGCTTTCTTTGATGTATCTCTTCTTGTCTGTGCATCAAAGTGTTTTTCCAGTAAAGAAAACTTCATGTGAACATTTGCTGCAGGCTGTAAAATTCTGTGTCTTTATCTGGTGCTTCTACTTGCAAATTACACTTCCTAAACTTGCTCTTATACTCCAAATATTCATAGGGGTCTGTAGTTTATCCATGAAACAAACTTTGTTTATATTACAGGGTTTATTGCTTTTTTTTTAAATTACCAGGTCTTCTTTTACTTGCTCTGCTTGTTTTGTTTCCTTTTCTTATGCATTCATTCTTTATATTTTGATACCACAGAAAGTTAGTAACCACATGCATTTGACAGTAAGGGATCTACCTGGTGGTTTTCCCTATATTTCTCTTTATTGCTACCAGAAATTCTTAGTAGTTTAATGAACTCTGATACATTTGCCACATTACTAATGCTTTTGATTCTTCATCTCTCTGCACTGGACACACTCCCAGTGTTCCACTATTCTTGTAATCAGTGAGATGACAAAAATAGACAATCCCAGTAAAACTCCTGGGGCTCTTTTGTCTAATCAATCTGTGAAATCTGTGTTCCAGGGTATGATGTTTCTGCAGAAAATCAATAAAAATTGTTTCACCATGGCTGGGTTAGAAGTCAGTAAGGGTGTTGGGTTTTTTGTTTTGTGGTTTTTTTTTTGTGTGTGTGTGTGTTTTTTGTTGGGTTTGGTTTTTTTTTGGTGTGTGTGTGTGGTTTTTTTTGTTTTGTTTGGTTTTTTTCTTCCTTTTTACTAGAAAAAGCTTGCTTTTCCTCTTTACTTACTCACTTCTATCTTCTTTATTGCAGAAGAGTTATCTCTAAGCATCTCTGTTTCAAACTGTCAGGTCCAGGAGAATGTGGTGAGTCTTGTGCACTGTATAATAATGGTGGTTATTTAGCTGGGTATTATGAAGTGATTGGTAGTAACAGTGTCTGCATAAAACACCAGGGTGTTGTATCTAAAGAAGTCTGTTATATGCAGAAGTTACCTGCTTCCCTGGCACAGCTGCTGGTTTGTATTGATGTATGTCTCTGCTTACACTGCAGCTAAGTGGAGGGGTCCTTTTCAG
The DNA here is from genome assembly GCA_025447755.1 of Corythornis vintsioides. Taxonomy (NCBI): domain Eukaryota; kingdom Metazoa; phylum Chordata; class Aves; order Coraciiformes; family Alcedinidae; genus Corythornis; species Corythornis vintsioides. The sequence continues at coordinate 33,605 of JAOEGS010018810.1, forward strand.
AAACAGTTTGTTGTGTTTTTCTGTTCCATTCAGAGTTTTAATTCATATCAAGTGTAAATACAGTTTAACCAGTACTAACCAATATGCTTGGGAATGTTTTGGTCATACATGTGATTTCTTTTTTCCATGCTTTAGGATATCAGCTCTGTGTACCAAATATTTGCTGATGAAGTTCTGGGTTCTGGTCAGTTTGGTATTGTATATGGAGGTAAGGTACATTAGATTTCATTATGCATTTATTGAGGTAGAATGTCTGCTTGATATCATTAACCCTTTCATCATTACTTTGCTGTATTAGAATGTCTAGGTGAAGTTTACCTTGTTAAAACTGTTGTTGGATTACTGTGTGTTTTTACAGTTTGAAATACAGTACTTCTTACAGTTATTTTTTTTCATTTACAGTTTTGCATTGGCATCAGAATCTGTTTAGAATACATATTGCATTTTGACCACAGAGAAATACAAAGCAGACTTTAACAAAGGTCAAATTCAGAGTAATGAATTGGGATTATACACCACTAGAAGTCATGTATTTAAGAATGCTGCCAATTATACCTGGTTTTAATGATATCTGACAGGTGTGGCCAAAAGCAATTAGAAAAATACATATTTTAGTGTATGTTTCAACAGGGCTTATGCAAACATGTTATTAACATATTTTATGCAAACAGTTTTGCTATGAATTTCTGGCAGACCACAGACCATAAATCTGAAAAGAAAGAAAAAGTGATGCAGGATTTGAAAGTGGTAAACTTTCTGCTTCTGTCATGTTGTCTTCCTGACTAGAAATGTAGAAAGTATTGTGTCTATGATTTTTCTCTGTGCAGTTGTGTAGTTAAATACAATTAGTATGAACTTGTGTAGTTAAATAGTTAGTATGAGCTGCTGGATGGAAAGGTAGTTTGATGGTGTGATTTTATGTCACTCTTGAGAGGTTTATTTCCCTCTCCTCCCCCAATGTTTCTTGTAGTGTGAATCAAAGTGTGCTTTCTTATGCACATGCACAAATGCAGACAGTATATTGATGTTTTGATTTTATTTCTATATATTTTTTTTTAATATTGTCCTAACAGCTGTGTAGTCTTACTGAAATAATGGCAACAAAGCCATTTATTTCAACAGATAAAGCTAAAACTAAGTTGCATCCATTGTTGGGCTTGTTTTTTTCTTATTGTGTCTTCTTGACAAAGATTTACAAATTGTACATCTGTTAACCTTTCTGCATGTTCAATTCTCAGCTCTAGGGTAGCCTCTGTAGTTCAGTGCTTGGTTAATTTGGTAGTTTGCTTTACATTCTCTTGCAGCCTGTCTTCTGAGTTTAGTAACTAGTTCATAGTTGATAGCATTTCTGCTGCATTTCAATATCATTTGATGTCTAGTGGAGCCAGGCTAATTTTCCATGAATCTAAAGTTTTGTTTAAATTATAGCTGGCTGATTTTTTATACTTTGCCTAAAAATTGTTCCAGAGAAAATGGAAACCTCCTCTCTCAATTGAATCTCTGTTTTGAGACTTATGGCTTTAAGCTGTTGTCTTTTGACAGTCCATTATACACTGTATCCATTCCTTGGGACTAAAATAATATTTTTAAATTTTAAATCTTTTTCCAAATGCTTAGTTCAACTTGGTAACCTTATAAATCCTTTTGGCTCTTGAGTGATGTCTCCATTAACTGCCTTACTTTGATAGAGATAAGCCTGGTTTTGCCCCTTTATTCATGAGGCTGTTTAAGGCAGGTGCATTAGTTGCTTGGTGCAGCAGCCTTTGGAGAAATTCCTATCCCTGCCTAGGCCCTGGCCAGCAGTACTGGTTGCAGAGCAGCAGGGGAGGCCTGGCTGGGTGCTCAGCAGGGTGTAGCTGGGCTCCCTGTACCAGTGCCACTGTGGTCCTCTGTGCCCCTTGCACTGAAGCTGTGTCCTACCTTTACCTAAAACAGCTTCCAAAACCTTCACTAAGCAAATAATGACTTTTTTTTTTTCTTTGGTGCAGCCTTTTTGTTCAATATTAGTTTAGTATTTATTAAATGTCTTAGATTTTCAAGTTCTTGCAGTGTGTGAGCCCATCAGCCTGTGATGTGAACGTGCTGGAAGTCAGTCTAGCAGTTGAGGGGAAGCTGGATAAGCATTTACAGCTACACACTTGGACCTTGAAACACCTTGGGTATTGCAGAATGCTTCTCATGTAGCTGATGCAGCTTGCAGCAAAGAGTAGCTTTTGGAGCTATCAACACATCTTTTTTTCTCACCACAACCTTTTAGAGCTTTTTAATCACAACAGAAAACCCCTGGTGTTAACATGTTCTTTGTGGCACAGTTACTCTGATGTTCCTGTAGAGTGTTAGGTCTGTAATTTCTTGAGCATGTGGTGCCATAAAAGTTTGAAACCACTAGAGAAGACTTGTGGTTCTTTCTTCATACTGGTCTTGAATGGTTTTGTTGGTTTGGTTTTGCTTTTTTTTCACAGAAGAGGAGCAGTATTCTGTGAGTTAGTACTTGCTCATGTGCAAGTCCCTTGCACAATCAAAAGCTTCATCTAATACACCTAATGCCAGTGTGCATAACCTGACAGCAGAGTAGTAACTAGTTTAAATTAATCTACTGATCACCTCTCAATAGTCAGCTGCCAGTTGCAGTTGTAAATACCAGTACAGCAATACTGCACACTTATACTTGTTTCCCCATAAAGGAATTTCTGCTCTAGAGTTTTATATCTATGAATTGCTTCTGCTTCTTGATGGCTGACACAGACTTTCTGTTCAGGAAAACACAGGAAGACTGGAAGAGATGTGGCTATCAAAGTCATTGACAAGATGAGGTTTCCAACTAAACAGGAAAGTCAGCTTCGGAATGAAGTAGCCATTCTCCAGGTAGGAAACTGGGTTTGGAGCACATGGGAGTTTGGTCTCACATGAGCTCTTAAGGAGATTTTTGTAATGGAAGTGCTCTGAATTGATTTATATGTCTGCAGATGTGATTTCTGAGTCTTTGTCAGAGGGGATCTTAAAAGAGCAGCAATTCCAGAGTATTTGGTAGAGCTGATAACTTGGGGTTGGTATCTACTCCCTCTAGGGAATCCACTGAAGATGTACTTTGGTTCCATGTTGTCTCCTGCAGGTAGCAGGAAATTCAGTATGATTTTTTGCTGTCTTCACTTGTTTGCTTGTCTGCTGGCTCCTTAATTTATGAGTGTTATTCTTGTGTGTTCTGTACTCAAGCTACTGATTGTATCAACTGTAAGCTTAATCATGATGCATGTGTTAAAACAAATTAGTAGTTATGATTGACATGTTTAATGTGTTAATTAATGTTAATTTCAAGCTAGTTTCTTGCCTCAGACATTCTACTTTTTCATCTCTAACTCTCCACTTAACTGCTCTTTTCATTTGTGGGACAGCATTTCTTTGTAATCAGACAGTTTTCTTTTAGTGATGTACCTATACTATTTTATTTTAGAATTTGCACCACCCTGGGATTGTGAACCTGGAATGCATGTTTGAAACCCCAGAAAGGGTCTTTGTTGTGATGGAAAAGCTGCATGGGGATATGCTGGAGATGATTCTTTCCAGTGAGAAAAGTCGACTTCCAGAACGAATAACGAAGTTCATGGTCACTCAGGTGGGTATTCAGGGTCTCTGCTTTGAGAGGAAAGGCTAGTTTTCTCTTCTAATTATGTGAGAAAGGGGTTTGGAGAAAGGTTTTTCTGTATGGTTATTAGGGCTTCACATCTAGTGCAAAATGACTGAACATGGAAAGAATTTTCACATTAATTATGGATTTTTTTTTTGCCTTTATCAAGATGTAACATTATGGACATATAAAATGCATCTCCAAACAGTAAGCATTCAGAAAGAAAAAGAGAGGAGGGGGAAAAAAGACCTACAGGAAAAGAAACCCCATCAGTTTCAAGTCTTGATAGTCTGAAAAAAAATAGTACTTGCACAATATATACAGATTAACTCTGAAGGCTGTGTTAATACAAATTACTGTATTGGTTTAGTGTGTGTGGCTTTTGGCACTTCTGATCCACTTGAATAGTTCTGAAAATGTTCTTTCCTTCTTGTAGATACTTGTTGCTTTGAGGAATTTACACTTTAAGAATATTGTGCACTGTGATTTAAAACCAGAAAACGTACTACTAGCATCAGCAGAGCCATTCCCTCAAGTGAGTAAAGATTAAAATACAACTTTTAATCACTTTTCAGTGTTGTTTTTTTAGAGATTTTTTGAGAGGAGTGGTTTAAGAGGTGACCTCAGATGGGATTGTTCAACTGACTCACTTTAAAATTTCTTGAACTACACATGTATTGTCTTTTTTGTTGTTTTTGTGTTGTTTTTTTTTTCCTTCCAGCTTATATATATAGCTTTATATTCAATGGTCTGTTTGAGTTTCTCTCCCCTCAGAGGTGAATCTTGCCTCACAACATGAGGGGAGGGTTTCTTGGTTTTAACATTGGATTTGTACAGATAAGAGGGATCCAGCTCAAGTGCCTGCTGCGTTCCAGTTAAGGAACTGTCCCAGAGCCATGAGGATTTGAACATCAGTGCAGGCACCAGCTGTTGATTCCTTTTTATCTGAATGATTATTGGACTGCTCTGTCTAGAGCTGACTGGGTCTGAGTTCTAGCTAAAACTCACAGCTTGTTTTCTGTATAGCTGAAGCCTCCAGTTTCAGGAACATGCATCTGGGAACTGGTTTGCTCTTTAAATTTTGGCTCAGTGCTTTGTGAGGACGCAGATTTGCCTCTAAAAACGAGACAAGTTTGGAACTAGGGGTTTGGGGTTTTTTTTGTCCTTATTTGCACACTTGTGGAGATGTACTACACGGACTGATCAAGCAGAGATTTCTCAGCTTAGAAAGTGTTTCTCTTGCAGGTAAAGCTGTGTGACTTTGGCTTTGCACGTATCATTGGGGAGAAGTCTTTCAGGCGCTCTGTGGTGGGGACACCTGCTTACCTTGCTCCTGAAGTGCTCAGGAGTAAAGGTTACAACCGCTCGCTAGACATGTGGTCAGTAGGAGTGATTGTCTATGTCAGCCTTAGTGGCACATTCCCATTCAATGAAGATGAGGATATAAATGATCAGATTCAAAATGCAGCATTTATGTACCCACCAAATCCTTGGAAGGAAATTTCTAGCGAAGGTAAAGGAATTAATTTTCTTTTTTTGATATGTAGATAACACATTCAAATACTACGAGGTTCGTTCAGACCTGAGGATGAGAATTATTGGTAGTTGGAGTTTAGGCAGCTATGGCAAAATGGGGAAGTGTGAGCTGGCATGTATTTCTGAAAGATTGTGTCAAATACAGGTTTTTAGATAATTTCAGAGCAGGAGGAGCCAATAGATCTAGCAAGAAAAATTAATCAATTGCAAGCATGGGTAGGGGGATGAATAACCTGCAACTTTCCAAAATTCCCAGTGAATAGTTCAATCATGTGTGAGTATTTGATGAATGCTGATCTCAAAACTTACAGTATCTAAACTGTAATTACAGAAATGGTTCAAAGTTGAATCTAGAATTTTAGTCTATATTGGGAAGTGAAACAAAACCTGGATCTAAATGTCAGATCTGAACAATCTGCAGGTTTACAAGGTTGTCTCTAGAGCTCACCTAAGAGAGCTTTCTTGTTGGAAATGTGTTTATGGTTAGGTAGATGTGGAAGGACATATACAATACAACAGTGGAAGTGCCTACATCATTTTGGAACACATGATTATGTTCAAGTTATTTAGGCACTTCTGAAAATCACTAAAATCAGTAGGGAAATAGGTTAATTAGTAATATAATTAAAGCTTTTAATGTTTCCATCAAGGGAGGAGGGAAGCTTACCCCATACTTATTTTGTGGCCTTGTTTAACATAAAGCTAAACAGAAAATTCAAGAGCTTGATTAAGTCTGAAAGAGTTAAATAGGGTATACATAGACATATAAAAAAATAACTTTCAGCATGTGAATGATGATAGAGGTGTTTAGTATTTAAACAATGCAATTCTTGCTCTTCTTTTGTCAGCTATTGATTTAATAAACAATTTGCTTCAAGTGAAGATGAGAAAACGTTTCAGTGTTGACAAATCCCTTAGTCACCCATGGTTACAGGTAAATCCATCTGCCTTTTCCACTATATTTATAATGAGTGAATAATGATTTTTTTGGGGGGGATGAAATCCTTCAGAGACTTACTAAAACTGCTACTATCAAAGTCTGTTAACAAGCATTCATGAAGGCTTAAATATTTCTGGTTTTAGCTTTTTTTCCTCATGGCAGATTATGTTTCACTGTCTATCTGGCCTCTTGGCACCTCTCCTGAGTGCAGGCAGAGATGGGCGTGGAGAGCCCCACTGGAATCAGTGCTGAGGGGGACACAAACTGGTGTGTGCTCTAACCTGTAGTCCTTTTAGCATGGAATTGTTTGGAATGGAATTTATCTGCTGCTTTGACATGGGTTCCTTTCAGTGTTCTCAATCCTGTATGTATTGAGTATATGGATGTATTACAACCTTAGATTATTTAATTTGGAACCATTCTTTGTGGACACTCTGAGTTATTTGGGGAGTGCTGTTTGTGGGTTGGTTTTTTTTTTAATTTACTTTTCAACAGATCTTACTGATTATGTCCTGTGGTTATTTGTACTAAAAGTAGAGACAAACAGAATTTATTTGTGGGAATGGAGTACTGCTGTTTCTTCAGCTGCTTCCTTAAATCTCTAATTTTACTCCCTAGGATTACCAGACTTGGCTTGACCTGAGAGAATTTGAGACCCGCATTGGAGAGCGTTACATTACTCACGAGAGTGATGATGCACGCTGGAAAGATCATGCTTATGAACACAACCTTGAGTACCCCCAGCATTTTATTATGGCTCCTAATCCAGATGACATGGAAGAAGACCCTTGATTTATTCATGATGCTAAATTGCAGCAAAGAGGGATACTCCAGACAGAAACTGAAGTTTTTTTGGAAGAATTGTTGCTCTTTCTGATTGCTGTACACATAGTTTGGGGTATGAAGGCCCCAGAGGATCCTGCATCAACATGAGAACAGACTGTCATCTGACAAGCTTTTCTCCATCTCTGACTTAACTCCAAGTAGTAACTGGACAGTGGGATAAGCCCCATTGGGTAACGTTTCACCGACCTGTGTGGCTACATGTGTACAGATTGAACTGTTTGTGTGTTTTTCAAGGTTTGGGTGTGGTTTTTTTGTTTTTCATAGCCTACACAATAAGAATTTTGTAATGGTTTTCTAATCCCTATTTACTAAGCCATAGAGGACTGTTTTCCTTTTTTCTGTTACTTAGATACATCTCCAGTTTCCTAAACTGTGCATGGTCAAAAGAGCCTGTTGAAAGAAATCAGAGCAGAATACCTTGGCCTATAGCAAAACATGGTGGTTTAGGTTGAATACAGCTTCATAGATGAAGGAATAATTTGCTGCTGTTAGAAATTAAACTTGTTGTGTCTGTCCCCTAATGGAACTTTTTCTAGATATCCCCAAAAAAAGAAAACCCTGTAACTTCTTCCATTCCTCTTGAAATGCAGGCTGATGATCTAAGGAGATTGTAATCACAGCTCTGCCAGAGCAATATGCCACAACAGTGTGTTGCTGTGCAAGGATGGCAGGTGTCCTTGATACCCACCAAGGGCATTCTGCCTTAGAACTACACAAGTAATGCACCAAGAGCACACAAGACTTGAGCTAGCAGATGCTTTCACTCTGGAAAAACAGCTTCCAGCAGGAGGATGTGGAAGAACAGGGGAAAATATATGCAGCTTTCTTCTGTTATTTTTGAGTAATTCGATTAAAAAAAACTTTTTTTCTAATGTTTTCCTTATTTAAGGTTCCCTGGACTTACATCAGTAGTTTGTAACTTGCTAGCTTGTGTTCTAACTCTGCTCAAAACCTAGGAGTAACAGTGGTCAGCAAATTACCTGTTGCTTCTGCCAGGGCAGCTGGATTGTAGGAGAAAGGGCTTTGCCTTCTGACCTTAACCTGCAGCCACTTCAGTGATACTGAGCTGAATGAAGATGCAAAACTAAGCTACTCATTCAGGTTTTTTTGGAAAAGCCTCTGTTGGTGGATTCCCAGCTACTTACTGGGTTTGTGGCACAACAGAGAGGAAGCAGCAGTGTTCTTTGGAAAGGATTCCCTCAGAGGACAATGTACCAGTTGAAGTCTGTGGTATCTCAAAGAAACTTGAGGCCATGAATGTTAAATGCAAAGAGGTTGTTCTTGTGTGCATCCCATTTTAAGAAATGTAAAAACTGAATGGCTATCTTCTGTGTGGGATGACAGTATTGTGCTGCTGGAAGGTGCTGAGTGGCTGGACACAGCCCTGATGTCATGCTGCTTAGCTGGAGCTTGGTTTGAAATGCTGAAAATACTGATGCAAGTTTGAGCTGCAAAGTCAGTGAGAGGCTGTGGGGTAGCTCCTCTCCCTCCTACAGTTTTTGGGTTGGTTTTTTTGTGTATGTCTGTAAATAACAACTTTTTTTTTTTTCTACTGTTGATATTCAGGTAAGGAAGCAGGCAAGCAGACATTTCTAAGCTGTTACACATAAACATTTTCAAGGTTATTTCAGGGCTGGCAGCTGCTTGCCATGACAGTGACCTGGCAGTTGCAGGAGTATGCACCCACAGGTAGGTTTGGGACTTTAACCCACTTTTCCTGTTGCCCTTAATGTAACTGCCACTGCATTTTGTAGGTGTCTAAAGGTGTTGAAGGCTGAACTCTGGCTTCCCTGTTAGGTCACACCAAGCCTTGTACAACATGGCAGTGGAGCCTGTATGGCAGTCTCTTAGAGCTACTTTCTGCTCTTCCACCAACAAGGGCTCCTCTTGCACAGGTTTTTCTCAGGTTTGTGCAGGGGCCTTGCCTGGTGTCAGCCCCTGCCACTCCTCCCCTGGGGTCATTCTCCCCCTAGGAAGTGAGAAGGGGCAGAATTTGTCCCTTAATTTCACCCTCCTGTTAAGGCAGGGGTGCAGGAGTGTTCTTCAGAGAGGCATTACTTTTCATATGTGGAAGCAGCACAATCCCCAATGAAGGCAGTGGTCTGCTATTTGCCCAGGCCAGCAGTGCTTTTTTTCCAACTTCCCCTGTTCAAGCAACCAAATTGCAGCAAAGCCCTTGCTATCTTCCATTGTAACTAATAATGTAGATACAAGTCTGGTTTTCAACTTCAGATTTTATACCTGAGCCCTGTAAACTTAAACTTCAGGGTTTCTTATGAGTTTTTTCCTTTGTGTTATTTTAAGGGAGGAAATAAAGCCAGCTCAGTCCCTTGGAAAAGCACAATAGAGGAAGGAGGGGACAACAATGAAGGAGAAGGCTTGGATGGTGTCTTTCCCCATGAAGTCTGTTCTGCTCCAAAATATTATGAGCTATTTATTGTTCAAGGTGTATGAAAAAAAAGAAAGAGTCTTTGGAGGAGATTACCTGACCAGGTACACAGACTGATGGGGACAGACAAAAACCACAAGCAGCCACTAGTTGAACCAAAAAAAATCAGACATACATTAGGAATAAACTTTCTTCAGAGTAGTAAAAGCAGCTGAGTTTTTTAATTCCATTTTTTTCTACCTTTACTGCAAACTTTGACACAGCAGTAGATGACAGTGTTTAATATCATTACCCCTAGGTGAATTAAGTTGCATTCATTCAAGAAATAGTGCTATGATGATGCTAGAAAAAAGGCTCATGTAAAAATTATAGCCTCAAAAGGATACTGTCAAGTACTTTTATATTTTTATACATCCCATTGTTTGTAAATATCCTCTGATAAGCTTGAAAATAAAATTTATTTCCCTATCATACTTGTTATTTTATTTACACAAATTCTCTCTCCTATCAACTGTTCTTAGAGATAGTTCTTTGTACTTCCTGATTTGTGGGAATTCTGGTAGCAGCTGCTTTCAAACAGAGTACCTCTTTCTGGATGGTTCCCACCACCATTCTCTTCTTATCAAAGATAGCTTCCAAAAATGTTAATATCAAAGATAGCTTCCATAAAGTGCAAGACTTTATTCCTTTGTTTTTTATTATTTAAGTTGCTATTGAAAGCTACTACTACCAGACCTCTTGCTGTAGTGTCTGAAATTACTTCAGTATGAGTTCACCAAATCCAGCAACAGGTGGTAAGGGAGACTTTGATTTTGGCTGATTCTTGTCAGGATGTGTGAGTCTGTGGTGAGGCAGCAGGGCAAAAAAGTTAAAACAGTCCCCCATCTTCTCAGGATTCATCAGCATGTCATAGCTGTGAAGTAACTGCTCACGAATTGCTGCATCATGGGAATTCTGCAAGAGCACCTGGGAAAAAAAAAAGGTGGGTTACAGCCCTTCCTGATTTCTATAAATTCCCTCTTATCTGCAATCTCTTGTTCCATCCTTTTTGCTTAGATTAACTTCACATTGCCATAATGATCAGCAGAACTAGCAAGATAACTTGCTGGAGCACATAGAGTGATCTATGTAGCAAAGTTTTGCTCTAAATACTTTTCAATCTAATATGATCAGTTTAAGGGATGCAGAATAACTTATGTCTAGAAGCAACTTTCACACCAGACTTTTTAAACATTTTTTTTTAAATCAGATTTTTATGCAAGCTCCCCTGCAGCTGAAGAGTATTGCCTGGGGCTGAGGCAGGTCACAGTACCTGCAATCGGAGGTCAATGCCCATGTTTTTTAAGAACTCCCTCTGTTTTATGGGGCCCAGTGTGCCTGCTCTCCCCTGTGCCATCCTGCGAAGGTAGCTGAAGTCAACATCTGCTGTCAGGTCTGCTGTGCCTGGAGCTCTCAGCACGTCGTGAAGTTTGTGATTCTGGAAACCCTGAGAAATGAAATGGGAAGAAAACAGTCAGCTGTGTTCATAGCTGTGCCACAGCTGGGGCTGGCAAAGATAAACTGCATGCGAGGGGTGAGAACAGAAAATTACACTTTGAGATTCATAGATTCATAGATATTAGGGGTTGGAAGGGACCTAGAAGATCATCTAGTCCAACCCCCCTGCCCGAGC
>JAOEGS010018811.1:20186-32487 GCA_025447755.1 Corythornis vintsioides
TAATTTTATACAAATAATTGTATATTATTTTATACTCCTGAGCCTGCTCCTCTTTAGGCTGAACAATTCCAGAATTTGAGTTTTAAAATTCCAACTCCTGACCACCTTCTTACCTGGAGAAATATGCTGGTGCAGGAACCAATTTTAAACACCCAACCAAACAGAAGTTTTTTTACAAGCAGAAATTAGAGGTTCAAATTATAATCTGCTTTGGGATATGTGACTGACAAAAGCATGCATGCATTTGCAGTCACTCATGCTAGAAGCTACATCTTCCAACAGTAAAAATGATCCTATATTTTGTCACTTAAGTGCAGTGATAAAGTGTACTGAGTTGATTACAGCTTAAAGAAATATGGAAAGCCAAAAAGAGCAAATAAATGGAAGGAAGATTTCCTTTAAAGGATAAACATTAAGATCAACTCTTCGTGCTACAAAAGGAAAGAAACAAATGAATTCAAGCATGATTTAGTAGGAGTCAGAAGATTCTGTGGCAGGACATGTAGTTCATTGAATTTAATTTAAAACAGTATGAAAAGACTAAGAAGAAATTACTGAATGTTCACTCAGTACCTTGGCTAAAGAGAGAATCAAGTAATGCAGAATGTCAAATTATGCAGAATCCAGGCACAAACAAAAATGAAAATAAATAAATAAAAATTATTGCCAATAGTTACAGGTCAGTGCAGCTGAGCAGACACCATAAAGCTGCTTGTAAGAATTATCTTCCCAACACTGTAAGTTAGATAGCAGTTAGTCCTGCAGAGACTTAAAAAAGCATGCCAAGCGTCCTTCTACCTCTTTGCTGCCTTCAAGGATTTTTTTTAAAGGTTGCAAATAAATGTTTCACAGATCGACTGATGCTGGTTTTAAATGACTCACCTATATAATCTTTAAAGTTGATTAACAATTGTCAACCTCTCATCTTCAAAATTCAGCTTTGAGACCAATGCATTAGTTACCAGTCTGAATAGGAAGAACATGGAAGACTTCAGACTGCCTTTCTTCATTCTCCATTTGATATAAATAATCCCTGTAATTCAAACTGCTGCTCCTGTAGGAGGATGTAGTGAGGTTCACTACATCCTTTCACATCACAATGTACATTAATATATGCATTAGTAGTGTCCATCCACTAACTCCTTGTAGCTAGTAATTCTAAGCCTGCTTCTCAAAGTAGGACATTCACATCTTCCAAGAAACTCAGTTTTTAAAATTTATTTTACCATGTATTTACTAGGTAAACTTTACATAATTTGTTAGTACACTAGAATTGGGCTGCAGCACAATCCCTGTAATCATTGCTGGCCTCCATTTACTAACATCCTCCAGCAGTTCATGGTCCAGAACTTCCAGAAACAGAATAGGATGGTCTTCCTTAATACTTAACATCTCCTATGGCTGACCAGATGCAAAATAATCAGCCTTGTCAGGAACTTCTCAAATCAAAATCAAATCCACCTAGACCTGGCTAGGCAAGTTCTCATTTCTGTCATGTTCTTGATAGAACCTTAACCTGAATTAGATTGTCAATTCACAATGGCTAAGATGGGAAACAGTTACCTGTTTTTCCCTCTTCTCAGAACCATTGTGGGATTCCACTATACCACTACTCAGTACTACATGGCTCCCAAAGTAATTTTAGTAATGGAATCACAGGAACACCCCTCCCTTAGCAATTATCTGTCCTTTCTTTATCAGAGATTTGTTATGTTTTGCTCTATGGTAACTGGCTTTATTGCTTTTGGTGGGAATGACACTATTTTGGAAGACAGAGAATGTGGAAAAAAAACCCAACCAACCATGTCTCACATCTGCTGTTCCCTGCTCCTAGATAGAACTTCATTATCAGCTGTTATGTAGATTTCTAATTGATGAGGGTTTTTTAGGATTCTCAGATTGTATTTCCTGAAGGTTTTGTCTCACTAGTGTTCTGGTACACTACTAGAGAATACAATGTATGTAGAATCATATACTGTTTGTAAACAGCCTGGTTTTGATGCTACCTCATTGCTAATTTACTTCATAGTGTTCACTGTCAGCTTCTTGATTTCCTTCTGTTTACTTTGACACTCCTATACATTTGGTAAGTTTCTTTTTCTGAAAGTTTTTGCAGGGCTATGTTTATTAAACCCAGTTTTGAGCCACAGGACATTATTCTTGTACAGTATCAGGCTTCATGCTAACTCAGTGAAAAATTTACAGGTGTCCTACTCTGGTGCATCACGGTTAGGGATGGATCATTTTAACATGCACTGTGAATTCTACTTTCACTGTTTCCATCAGAAATATACTGCCAGTAGGCATGGTACCTAGAAAGCCAATAGGCCAAGTTATCAGTAGACTGTCCCACCAACAGCCAACTCCCAAGAGTTCTTACTTCAGGAAAACCTGCTCCGAGGCACTCCAGAAAAAAAAAAAAAAAAGAAAACTTTATCTGCTTTGAAGGTAAAAAGAGCAGATGTCTTCTCCAATGACAGAAAACCTATGTACATAAGAGGTATCAAGAGAGAATTCTGCATGGCCAAGCAGACTCTATAAATGAAGAAGCTATTTCTCCTGTCTGAAAGGAAACAACTATCTATCTCACCAATTTGGTGCAACATAAACCTATATTGATATAAGAGTGTCTCATCTCCTACTTTCCACTTTAATTTAGTGAAACGCTGCTTAGGCAGTTCCAGTCCAAGTCACCACTTTCAGTTTCATAGACAACAGTATGGGTAGAATTTCACAGACACACTTGGTGATACCAGTTTTAAGCAGTATAGTTCAGTAGTAGATAAAATATTTTCCTCATTATGTAAAACCAAGTATTACTTTTAGCTTTTACCTTATGTACCCTTCTGATATGATCCAATAGGTCTAAGCAGAAATTACTACAGGAAAAAAAAGGGATCTAAAAGATTACATCTTGTCTTCTTTCAATTGACTTTATTTCTTTTAAACAGCAAGTTCAACAAAACAGAATGCTAAAGAACGATGCTCCCAACAGACTTACAGTAGACTCATGGGAGGTTTCTGCTAAGTAGCACTCAAGGAGTGCTGCAGTTTCTGCTTTTAAACATTTAGTAGCTATATAATCTTTAAAGGAAAAAGAATAAAAGTGCTTATTTTGTCTTTATCTTTGTAAGGCAGCATTTAAACATGCTGAACAGACAGTACAAGATGAAAGGTTTCTGTAGAAAACTGCAGACATTTTGTCTCAACTTTGCCAGTGACAAGAAAAGCAGAACAATGCCCATTACACCTTTTCCTCAGTAGAAGGTAAAACAGTGCCACCCACTGCTTTTGCAGGGTATCCTCCTGACTTTTGACACTGCTGCAGAGAGCTGAAGTTGGTACTTTGCAATAACAAAATAAACAGCTCATGCTAAGCCTTCCTCCCTTTTTCCAACAAAGGATTCTTCTACCAGGCACACCTACTGTGCTATTTCAGCCACTAATAAAGCTGTACAAAGTGGGAAGAAAAAAAAAAAAATAAAAAAAAATTGCCTGCTGTATTACAGCTTAAGTCTCAGGTTAGACAAGTCTGGAATCACAGTATTTTTTTACCCTCGGAGCAGGAGTTTGACTTCACATCAGCTTTACAGATACTATTTTACATGACTCACACAGTTTCAAGTCAAAGGCAATACCATATTGCACCAACTCTAAAGCCTGCATGCAGGGTCAAAATACCCAACTTGTTTTTTGAATATCCTTTGATATATCCTTTTTGAATATCCATGATCCTTTTTGCATGATCCTTTTACTATAGCAGAAAATGAGTGTCACTCGCTGATTTTTAAGCTAGCTCACAGGTGATTCTCTACCCAGCACTTTATCTTCTGTTCCTTGCATGGTATGTTCATTTAATCCAATGATCACTAGTTGTCAGAACTAGTAATGCTCAAGCATTGTTAACACAAAGTGCTTAAGTATTTTTTACTTCTGTTAAAAAGAAAGAAGTACCCATATAGCACCTTACTTATCTAGATTATCTTCTGCTGGTGCACCAAGTGGCAACTGTAGTTCATTTCAACATAGGGAAGTACTAATCTAGACTGTACAGCTGCCTCATCTTTCATTAGCAAAATACCCTTTAAGACAATTTACAATGGGAAGCAGGATACCTGAATGTTCAGGATTAAGAATGTGCAGGCAAGTTTTTTAAGAACAGTAGCACATTACTTGGTATGACTTTAAAACCTTTGTGACTCTGAAGAAACCTGGAAGATTCCAAAAAGGTCAGTTGCAGTGTACAGAACTATGTAAAATTCTAGGTGTGTTCCATTACCTTAAAACCAGGTATCTTTTGTTGAATTGTAGCTACTCCTAATAGCTCTTACACGTTTTATTTTTACTAATCAGAGATCGCAGTCATGATTTGGGTTCAGCTGTGGTCTACTAAAAAAAGACATAAGGCATCCAAGTACAAGCAATGAAAACATCAAGATGTCTACAGATTAAATGAAGGTCCCAAGCTAAAGGGAAAACTGTAGAATCTAATGCATTTGAAGGTTCCCTCTTTGGTTCCTGAGGTGATAGGCTTAAAAATGTATGTGTACATTCATCAAAGATTCTTTGGAAGCAAGCTTTATTGTGTTTATACTACTGCTTGATAATGCCTAAAAAAAGTCCTTTGCTATATAACTTAACTGCCAACCATTCACTTTTAAGAAACTTTTTTTTCCAAGCTCTCTTTAGAATGAGCACACATTTCAGACAACTAAATTTTTTTCAAGCACAAAATTAAGAATTTTTTACTGGTGCTGATTATCAAGGCAGCAGTTAACTAATGACAATCAGTCAAAGGAATTCATACATTGCTGATAGTTCATTATGGGTCTGCTAAAACAAGTACTCAACTTTGAATTAGTGCAACAGACTTCTAACAGTAAATATAGAAAAGATGTAAGGTATTCTAGACATTTATTTTTCAGTGTAAAGTATCATACAGTTAAAATAAAGAAATAAGGTCCATATATCGTACTAAACACTTGACTAAGAATAAGGAATAACCTATTCCCCACCTCACAGTGTTACAACTAAGTTCAGGCACATAAACAAGATTATCTTATTGTTTAATGATTTACAACTCTTTTGGTCTGTTTAACAGAAAACTAACCAAGTGAAACAGAACTTCATCATTAAAACCTTTCACACTACCATCTTCCACAACATCATACAATGGCTTACTGTCTGTACCCCAACAGATATTCTTCCGAGGGTTATTTTTAATAGTTTCTACAGTTAGTGCTAAAGTATTGAGCTGATAACAAAAGAATGCAAAATATTTTCCATCAGTCACTACTGCCTGTGATATGAAAGGACGGGTCACATCTGCTTCATGCCAGAATCCTGTAAAATAAAGAAACCACAATAGTTAAACAGGACTCAGCACACACATCTAAATCCCAATCCTGAAAGAAAAAATACTGGGAATTACAGCAGTCACTTACTACAGGAAAATGTTTTGTCTGCTTTAGCAATACAAGCATTCTTCATACAGACTAACGAAAATCTAACCACCAGCTAAGGATATTTCCCAGATCAGGGACAGAGTGGCCTATTTGCATTTTGTACATTGTTCTCTGCTGTTGACTGATAAAAATCCCACAAGCAACCTTTAAAAACTAGAGGTTATTAATGCATTCAAGTACTGCAAGTGAACTAAGGAGAACCATCCTTTTGACTAGTCCATGCTTCTCACAGAGCAGTGAACATTTGTTTCATGATTGAAGCATGCATGAACACAAAATGACTATAGTAACCAGTCAGACACTACCAGGAACACTATGTCAGTAACTATTAAAGCTTTAAACAAGCCTCACTAAGCATTAATAATCTTTTTTACAACATTTTATTCACATGTTTATATATAAGTGCAAGCACACACAGTATTGTTCTTAAAAGATATTTGGTATCATGTGCAATGAACAGGGTTAAAACTTATAGAACAAAGAAAAAACTTCACAGATGTGACTCAGTTGCATGTTGTAGGGCCAGAAAAAAAAGCCAAGCTTTCTAACATACCATTACATTAAAAAGTAGCAATATACATCATAGTCAAAGGATTTTCTTCCATGTATTGGTTTCACAAGTGAAACTACAAGCAAGCATCTGTTTTCCAGTAACACTAACAACAATTATATTCACATGAACAAGCAAGGGAGTTCTTCGGTCTATCCATCCAGGTCTTCTGAAATCTTTAGAAAAACACAGGCAAAAACTGCTGCAGTAAGGCTGCTGACATTTTTATTTAACTTATTGTAGCTTCATACAATTGACATTTCTGAAACAAGGAGCCATGCAACACAGTTTTTCAGAAATAATAAATATGAAACCAAACTGCTTGATATCTACCACCTTTCTCCATTACAAACGTAGAGTGAGCGATGAATGCTGAATGCAGGATTTAAGTTTATAGACTGGCTTAGTGTTATATATGAAAAAGCATTTTTTCTGCATTATTAATTCTGCCCAAGTACTCAAAGACAGTCTTAACCAGTTCCCTTGTATAAGGTCTGATTCACGCATTGGTACCATTAAATTTTCCAACACGTACTTAAAGAATAGTCTTCAGAAAAAAAAAAAAAAGCATGAGGAAAAGGTGTGTGGAGAAAAGGTTAGACAACTTTACAGTAGGCACTCATCACCAGGAAGAATTTATCAAGTTGACTGTCTCACCTTGATACATTGCTTGAGCCGCTGTCCAGGCAAAGAGACTTGCAATACCATTAGCTCTATAAAGAACTTCGATCTGATCCTCAAGACAAGCTCTTACAAACCTCTCTCGTTTCAGTTTATCTGGAATTAGATGAAACTGGGTGTGTCCATAACAGCATGGATCTGCTATTTTTGATCCTGTGTTCCCAAAAAAAAGAGAAGACTATTAAAAGTCAGTCAAAGAACACTATTATGCATACAAATGTGTCTTTACCATCAGACTCTGAATAATAGATTAGTTCCTTTACTGTAGATCTGTATAAATGCTGAGATTCCTGCATTTCTGGGTACGACTGCAGGGCTCACGCAACTCCCAAGAGCAAGTGTTCACATACTAATGTATCTGAGGAGATATATCAAAATTCAGAGCAAGTTTTCTGTCCATTTTCTATTCAACTCTTTCAAGTGAATCTGGGCAAAGAGTACCATACGCACAGGAGAATGCTATTCCCCATTGCCTACACATGTGAAATCTTAGGAGATTTATATATTACATATATTCATATATTTATTCTAGGCAAAAAAAAAGGTAGTCAACATTTCATAGATAGAAACACTTACCTATAAACACCCTGTTTTCGTACTGCTTTTTGAACAATGGCAGCTTGGATGGTTTGTGATCAATAATGGGAACGTCTCCAAGGTCTGACTCCAGTGGTACAAACTTGAAGGAAGCAGAAGAAAGAAAAGCCAAGACATAAATCACATCTCCGCCATCAGGCCACACATAATATGCCACTTTCTGGTCAGAGAGCAGCAGTTGCCAGTCTTGTTTACATATACCATACATACAAGTTAAACTCATATTAATTTTTTGCAACATAACATACTGTCTTGTAATGACTCTTAGTATCTGTATCTTATATCAATGTCTGATCTTCTGCCATATACAAAAAACATTTTGTGAAATGGTGCTAACAAAGCTGCCAATTGGTACTAACTTCAAAACCAGAACCCGCTTCTTTGGAAGGAAAACAGTTCTAGCAGCAGTCAATAAACTAATTTGAACCAGAAGAGTATACAGGTATGCAGTATTTTGCACTATGTAACATTTTTAATTGCCTAGATACTTCTGCCAAAATGTCAAGGTTTGACAGCAATAACCCAAACAAATGGCACAATCAGGCAAGCAACAGATGTTCAGCTTTTACAGAAAGTGGAGCAACATTTTTTATTTGTAACTGAGCAAGGGAGACCCTCACAGGCTGTCCACACCTCTGGAAGCTGCTTTGGTACACGGATCTGGAGGTGTGGGTGATCATCTATCTGAAATCGCACAGGATCAACTCGGCCCTTTCGATGCCCATGAACAACAACTTCCTCACCATGATGCCAGTAATAATTCACTTCAGGTTTTAGGTCTGAAAGAGAACAGAGAATAGAGAAACAGAAATCATCCCTTTGCGCTTAAACCCCTCCCAATTCTTGTTCTGTAGCTGCAACAAAACCAAACAAAAATTTCACTTGCACTATGTGGGATGACAGAGAGATCTACGAGTTACTAGATGGTCAGAACAACTCGACCATACCAGTGACACTCATGCCAGGCTCACAGACCAGCCCCAATGCTCAAAAGCCTCCACCTCCCACTCCCTCACTCCTGTCCCGCACCCAGGGAGGAGGCTGCCAGCAGTGCATTGCGACCGGACAGGAAAGTGGAGAGTGTGGAAACGAGCTCAGTAAGGAAGGGGCCGGGAGTATGCTCCTGATCACGGTAGAGGAACGGACGCTTCTTATTCTGGTAGAAGCTCTCCTGCAGCAAGGCGTCGCAGACCAGGGAACGTAGCTCGCCCAGGTCCAGGCACGGCGCCGCTTCCGCCGCGGGGTCGGTGGTTCCCGCTGCCCCTGATGCCGCCGTTCCCAGCCCCGAGGCTTTGGTGGCCTTGGGCGCCTCTCCTGCCGTGCCCTCTGGGACTTTAGCGGCCTCCGGCGCCGCTCTCGAGGGCAGCCCCGGCACGAAGGCGGTTTTTGTGAAGCTCCGGTACCAGCGGTCAGCATTAAGGGCGAAGGTCTGCGGGTAAACCATGTACTTGGGCCGCTGCAGCAACCCATAGAGCCGCAGCTTCTCCTCGATCGAGGCAGCGGCATGCACCCGCTGGTGGAAATACTCCAGGCGCCGCCGCTTGGCCGCTTTGCTCTTCGCCGTGGCGGAAGCCACCACAGGCGGGTAAAGCAAGTCAGGAGGCTGCATATGTACAACCGACTCTGCTCGCGAAAGCCAGCGTCGGCCGCGCCACAACATCTGCCAGCCCCCGTACACCGCCATTTCCCAAAGCCGCGAAGCAAGAAAGGGCAGCGCTCGGAGACTGGAAACCCTGATTGGCCGCTGGGAACCGCATGAACGAGCCCTCCCGCCAATCGACAAGCTCTGCCGCGAGCGCGCGCACTGCCGGGACGGAAAGGGGCGGGGGCTTTGAGGAGCCGCGGCTCTGAGTGGCCTCGCTCAGCTCCGTAGCTCGCCGCAGCGCACGCGCAACGTTTGTGGAGAGGTGGACTACAGCTCCCAGGAGGCGCAGCGGGAAGCGGCCTGCGCCCTGAGCGCGCGGAGCGTGGTTGGCGTCCCCGGAGGCCGCAGTGCGGGGGGCGTTCCTGGCTACTGGCCATGAGGCCAGCTCACGCCGCGGAGGGCGGCCCCCAGCCTAGGCGGCGGGGTCGCGCTGCACGGACAGACGGCCTTTATCTTCTCTCAGGGCAGAAGATGACATTTTTTGAACCAGTATTTTTTGACAGAATCTTGAAATTTGGGATTTTGTGTGACTCGGCAGTAGTGTGAGGAGCAAGAGTTAGCCAGGAGGTGTCTGTCGCTGTAAATTCCTGGGATGCGCTGCTCTGTTTTCTTGCCAGAAAACATATATCTGTGAATCTTGTTACACGCACCGCGTATCCACAGTAATGAGTGCAAACTGGAAATAATCTAAAATTGGAAGACTGGCGCTGCAGAAAGTGCTACAACACTTCATTTTTGCTCTGAGATTATGCCTAGACATTGAGAGTATTTCTTATTGGTTAAGAGATGAAGCTTACTATTCTTAAGAGTTTTTTTGGTTTTCTTTTTTTTTTTTTTTTTTTTTTTAATACCATGATTAGTCAGAATTCTGGAGAGATATTTGGGGTTTTTTCTGTACTTCCATGACATCTCTGTATTACTGGAATTATCTGAAACATTCAAACTGACCTGGGGTATGAGAGGAAGATACAAGCGGAACAGGACAGGAGACACATTATATACAGCCTGAATAATCTAGTGCTTTTCATTAACTTCATTTTAGCTTTCTGCTGAATTGGTGGTCAAAGCTTCTATGGTATTTACAGAATTTTTGGAATACATGATGAAGACTGAAACCCAGTGTTTGAATTGAGATTTTAGAAGAATGTAAAACCACCTTAAAGATAAGCAGAAATGACAATATTGCTAAAGCACCAGTAAACAAAAGCTATCTTTTAGTTAAGATTCACAAGGTGTTTTATAAAAAACAGATGTACGTGTTAAATCGCAGCTCAATTAAGCTCTACTATTTAACCTTTGGGTGTTTATTTTTGAATCCAGACACTCTTTTAACCAGAATGGTGAAGGGAGAAGGCCTCTAAATCAGATTACTACACAGTTAGGGAGCAACCTTACTTCTTCTCATCCCACATACTATAGTCTTCAGGTGTATCTGGAAGCCCATTTTTTCTTTGAGTGACAAAAGACACTGGCCAAATGTGTCCAGAGTATAGGCTGATTAATCTCTTCCTTTATAATCACAGCTAGCCATGTCATAAACTTACACAAATTCTTAAGAGTCTTAAGAGCTCTTAGGCGTTTTCCTTCTGCATCTCCTGTTTAAAAAAATATTTCCTTTTGTGGTTAGAAATATTGTAATTTTATGCTTAATGTATTCATGGTCAGATTATACCCGCTTGCCATTGTGCCAGCATTTTCCTTTAGTTGAATTAGATTATTTTTTTTTCATTTCCAACGTTTGCCTTCAAAAATATTGACCGAGACCATCACTGACAGAGACAGACAGGTCTCAATTCTGTCATTTCCTCCAATTTTGCATTTTTCTTGGGGATACGTGACTAGACTGCACCCATTATTTCATACAAGGCACTGTATTCCCTACACTAGGATTACTAACATTTTACCACTGTTTAAGCCTGGTCTACCATGGAAGAAGGAATCCAAAGACTGAGGGAACTTGCTATTCTAGACAACGCCTAACTTGCTATTCTAGACAACATCTTTGCAACTTATAGACCAGACTTCAGAAACCCTGATGATGTTCAACGCACAGATCAGATGTGGAAAAGGATGTCACAGCTGGCACCTGAAAAATACCTCCAGTTGCTGGCTATACTCCAGTGGGGTGATACAGATGAGCAACTAATGCATACCATGTTGAGGAAAATAAGAGCCTATGAGGACACTGCTCATCCTGTTTTTCAGCACTGGATAGCCTCTTTAGAGATGTTGATGGAGGAGGTTCAAAGTTTTAAAAATGAGGTTACTGACAACATCAAGGAACTCTGCATTAAACTGGACACTCATGCTGTCACGCCAGTGTGAACCAGAGATTGTGATATTAGCACCCAACGTTCCCCAGCAAGAGAGAGTAGGTACTCATTATGGACTGACCTGTGGTATTACCTTCTTGATCATGGAGAAGATATATGACGTTTGGATAGAAAATACACCCATGTCCTGGCAGCCCGAGTGCAAAAACTTCAGGAACAAGCCACTGAAAGTAAGTGCCATGCCAGTGTCCCGTGGGCGAAGGTTGCGATATAACAGCCAAAGTTGTGACCGCTTCAACCCAACGGAAGGCACCTCCCATATTTATTCTCAGGGAAGGGAAAGTTATATTGACCAAGATCAGGATTAAGGGGCCCTTCCTCTGTCCAGGCAGAGGAGAGGGATAATGAAATCTATTGGACTGTGTGGATTCAATGGACTGGCACATCCGAACCACTACGGTACGAGGCTCTAGTTGACACTGGTGCCCAATGCACTTTAATGCTATCGGGACACATAGGGTCAGAACAGATTTCTATTACTGGATTGACGGGAGGCTCCTAAGAGTTGACTGTAGTGGAGGCATAAGTGAGCTTGACCGGGAGAGAGTGGAAAAGACATCCTATTGTGACTGGTCCAGATGCCCCATGCATTCTGGGCATTGACTATCTATGAAATGGGTACTTCAAAGACCCAAAAGTTCATAAATGGGCATTTGGAATAGCTGCGGCGGAGACAAATGGACTAAAACTATTGAATGCGTATCCTGTCCTCTCTGAAAAGCCCTCTGTTGTGGTACTGCTAAAAGTTGAAGAACAGCAGGCAGGTACCAATTGCCACTAAGACCATGCACTGCCGGCAATCACAGAAACCGAGATGTTGTGATTTCCATCCATAAGATGATTTGTGAGCTGGAAAGCCAAGGGGTGGTCAGCAAAACCTACTCACCTTTCAACAGCCCCATTTAGCCAGTGAGTAAGTCTGATGGAGAATGGAGAGTGACTGTTGACTACCATGGCTTGAATGAAGTGACTCCGGCGCTGAGTGCGGCTGTACCCGATATGTTGGAGCTCCAGTATGAACTGGAGTCCA
>JAOEGS010018812.1:7395-26687 GCA_025447755.1 Corythornis vintsioides
GGGATACACTGATCCTGAGCCTGGAGGAAATGGCGTTTGAATATTAGCCAGCTTGCTTGGGCCCCCTTGCTCTCCAGAGCCTTGTCCCATGGGACTTTTCCAAGCAGTTCCCTGAGAAGGCCAAGATTAGCCTTTCTGAAGTCCAGAGTAGATGCGTGACTCAAAGTACAATCCAATATGCAAAGGAGATTTCCTATTTTTAAGGAGCTATAAGCTGTTGTAACTGGATGATGCAGCATATAATGTTCAGTGAGAGATACTTCTGCTTGGCTAAACAATAGAAATCTGCCTAATTAGATGTTGTTTGAGACTGACCTGCTTCTGTGACTCCAACATGCAGATCTTACTGAAGGATGATACAGTTCTTCCCCTAGAAAATTACAAATCAAAGCTTGATCATGCTGGTTTCTAACAGCAAAGTGATTGTTTGTGTTTTCCAGAGCTGCAGGGGGAAGATTGCTGAAGGTTCAAACTACAGAGGGGAAAAAAAGGAAATGTAACTTTCATTCAGAACTCAAACATTAAATGGCATTTGCCCACTGGGCTTGTTCTTCATGGGGAGCTGCAAATTGCCCGTTCAGCTGCCAAGCAGAAAACAAACCTAAAGACAAACGCAAAAAAACTACTGTGCTTCTGAGGGGCTGGGAACTATATGCTTACTCAAGCATGGAAAGGGAGTGTGCAGCTAACTTGCGTCAGGGGACTGAGAGGTGGACCAGCTTCAAAGCCTTATGATCTTTCCACTAGTCTCTCTGGGATTTGGACTCCTGGGTTTTGCCACTTGCTGGATTTGTCAGGTTTTGGGTAGCCACCACAAAACCACAGTGTTGTCCTCAAAGCTGGCAGGTGAGATGTCAATCACAGGCTCTTCACAAAAGTTCCAGGTGAATTGGTAAGTGGTATCTGAATGGCAATAAAACTATAAAAACTGCAACAAACTACACTGCTCTGCTAGCATGCTGGGCAGCAGACCCTGAGAGTCTGATGCAACTTCAAAAACTTGACCTCTCTTGCTGGAATTGTCAACTCTCAGAAAACAAATAATGCAAGGGACAGAAGCTTCTTCACTGAAACAAAGTGACTGGGACACAACTAGATAAAGAACAGTTGTGTTCGCACAGGAGGTAATGAGGGGTAGGTTGGAGTCCAGGATGGATGCGAGCAGGTGTTACAGTGTGCAAAGAAGGTTCTTCTATAGAGATTAATTTGTAAACAAGATAATTTAGGAAGCTTGGTTTCAAGATCCAGCTCTGCCACATATTTCTTGTGGGGTCTTGAACAACTCATGACCCTCAATGTTTAAGTCACTAGGTCCTTTCAATCTTCAAGGATGGAGGTGCTCAATTGCATGCTTCCAGCAATCCTCAGTTCTCCATCTCAAAAGAAAGGAAGATACAATTTCTTTTAGGAGCTATCCTACAGAAATCCATGTTACAGTGACACATTGATATTTTTGGGGAAAAAGACCCATACACATATCTTGGGTGATTGTTTTTACTCTTGTGCTGAGAGATGGGTGCTGTTTTCAAGCACATCTGATGGTGAGGATATTTTCTGATTATTCTCTTCTTTGTCAAAGTTTGCAGCCACCACTGTCACTTAACAAACCTTGAAGTCCCTGCTTGGAAGGCTTTGCCAGGAGTAGGCAGTCACTGCAGTATTTCAGCTCTGCTTCAGCTGCCCTACCAGTGATGAATACTGTTTAATTACAAAACCAGAATTTCTGTCATTTCTCTCTGCATGGCTTCTATTGGGGAAGATTAAACATCAGCCAAACATTACTGAATTACCTTTTTAAACCTATTATTTCAACATGATTAACTTCTCTTCTTTTCATTTAGCTGTAAGCAAAATCTTGTTTACAAGGCAAAAAAAAAATTCATTTGCTATAATATCGGCAATAATAATAAAAATGAACATCACAGGAAAATAATTTATGTGTAAACCAGCATAAAAATGTCATTGATGCATGAGTTTCCTCTTCAATTAATAAAAAGGAGGAAATATTTAAAAACAATTTATCAAGGAAATACATACAGTTCATATATCATGCTCTCACAAAGATTGTACTAGTATCCATTCCACAAATAGCAGTGTGACCTGGACTATCACACAGATGCTGGATTCTTTTGTGTGACCTCATTTGGAGTAGTTGTCTAGGGCAAGACTTTGACTTTGTACCATATGAGGATCCTTGGTCAAAATACTGATAAAAGCACATTCTGTTTAAATGGGTAACAATTAGTGCTGTCTGGAAAACCCAAAATACATAAAATACAGCTATCAATGATTCTGTCTTCACTGCCTAATTTTCATTGAGGTTGTTGTTATCACTTGTAAATGCAGGAGATCTATTAATAAAGAATAAATTGTTTTCTACTCTGTGTATGATGGAGCTAAGTTTCAAAGTGGTCACAAGTAAAAGGTAAGTAAGATACGAGGCTCTTGCAATTATCACTTTAAAACATATTATCCAGAAAATGAAGGGTTAAAAGATATCTAGAAGGGTAAGTGGGATACAACTCCCCTACTAACAGCACCACTCAATAGATCAAGATCAAGGAGATCTCTAATGGCATAGTCACTATTGTCTACTAATGATGTCACAACTGGGCTTTGGTACTTCCTGCAGTGTAAATATTAGACAATGAAATGCATTTAGGAAACCAAAATCTGTGGAAACACAAATCAGCCAAGGTATTTGGCAAAGTATTTATGCAGTATATGAAAATAAGACAAGTGAAGAAAAATCTGTTTACTCCTAGCCATTTGTCTGAGCTACTTAACAGCGTGATGCTTTGAGGCAGGTAGCATCAATTTACTACAAGCTTGTACAAAGCCTAACACATGGAGCATGGAGGGTGTTGAGCACCATGGGGTGGGTGGCGTGCTTAAAATAAAACATGTTGATAAAAGTTTTGCAGGACTGAGGCTTTCAGATGTAAGTTTTTCCAAGTATTTCCATGACTTTTAGTGTAGGTAATAAACGCACTGAAAGCAAATGCAGAAATATAAGACTGTTAGAAGGCAATATCCCTGGTTTGTGTGTCTTGAACTTTTGTCTCTTTTCTACTCAAATTTAATGGCTATATTTAAGGACTATGTTAAATTTTAAATGACAAATTTTCTCTTAAGGACCCAAGGAGTTGGTGAGGAAAGAAAAAGCACATATTTATAAAATCTCTCTATATATAACAGTAATGCACTTTAGTATTTCCATTTCTCATAGGATATTTGTACAGGATGTTTCACCTCAACATCAGCTACTCCTGGAGCATACACAAGTGTCTCCTCTGCTTGCAGCTCCTAATCAGTAATTAATAAATAGAAAAAAAAAGGTCTAACAGAAAACATTATGCTTTCCATTCTTTACCTTTGTGAAAATGTATCTTTATCATATACCACAGAGACAAAAAAGATACTTTGGGCAGATCACCTGGTTTAAAGTTGATGCAACTTTAATGATGTCAATAGCATTACATAGATTTACAGAGTGGGAAATCTGGCCCTTTGCACAGAGCTGGTACTGAAAAAACAGATGTCTTTGGAGTCACATATGGAAACAAACTGACATTTAGAAGTTTCATTACTGAAAAAAAATATAGAATATCTATGTTGAACACATATTGGCATTGTCGATTATTTATTGAACCTTGTCCATTGGTTTATGCAATGTGAGTATATGTTTTCCATTAATTACAACCCTACAAAGAAAGTGGTGCCTTTCTTGCATTTGTCAGTCTATCATTTATCTCTTACATAAGTGTCTAAAATGGAATCTCTTTTTAAAGTGATCCATTCTGATCATAAAGGGCTTTTTTTCTGGATTCTTTTTATCATTGCATTTACTGTCTGAAAAACATTACAATAATTTTCAAGGGAAGGCAAATAAAAAACCAAGACTGGTATGAATCTCATTCTGTATGGGAAGCTGGTTCTAACAACAGGTGTAATTCTCAGAAAGCTTAACTTCTAATGGATTAGGAGGGGTTTTTTTTTCTTCTATTTTGTCTTACAGATATTGAACTTCAGGGAGCGCTGAGGAATAGGAGAAAAATCCCTCCCTAACCAGGCAAGATTAAGTGCACCAGTTCAAGTTATTCCACCAACATGTTTCTGTAGAAACCTGGTAAGAAAGGCAAATTAAAAATGTAAAGCCTGAAAGGGGAATAAATTTTGATGTCAGAGTTTGCAGAACACATGCTGCTACCTCCAGAACAAAGGTTGTGCAGTTCCGTAGGCATTTGCTGCTCAAAATAAATAATCAGCAACACCACAGTCCTTCTGGCAACCAGTTGTGATACGGCTCCAGATCTGGGTGTGCTGGTTAAAGGCAGAAATATAATTTGTTTCTTTGACATTTTTCTTGGTTTTCATATTTGTCCTTAGGTAAATGTGTGTGAAATTGTAATTGCTAGAAAATGACAGTCTGTTAAAGCTTTTGCATCCTTCCAGATGATGTGTTTGGCCTAAGAATTCAGGGACAGAAAAAACTTCTCTATACTGTCATGAGTGTTCAGTGATATCCTGCTTCTCTCCTGCCCTGAATGAAGAGGAAGACTTAAAGCTACATGTTCCTTTGTGTTTTTGTTTGGCTGTTGTCATCGTCCATCCCTCCCGTCCCGTTCCGTTCCCACCCAACCCTCCCCCCAGCCGGTGTCGTAATACAGAGGAAAAAGGTATTAATAATTTGGTACAAAGCATATGAAAGTCAGACACACTGCCACTTGAATCTGTACATAATTCCTGCTTGCTCTCCCAGACACACGACCCAGCAGTCCCTGCACATCTTGGGAACAGCTATTGTAAAGTCCCTGAAAATCCAGGTGTATTTGGTTTAGCATCCAAAAGCAGCTAAGAAGATTTCTAACAAGAAAGATGAGCAAATGGGTCACTGGAAATGAGGCTGCTTTTCTAGAGCTGGGTTTCTTCCTTGCTCTCTCTCACAGGCTGGGCAGTGCAGGCTCTTGGAAGGTGCAGGTGGAGGGAAGTGCTACTGCACATAGCTGGGATGTCTCTGGGGACGTGTGAGAAACCTGATCGTTTCTGTTTGCTGAAGCTGCTTGTTCACTCCCTCCTGGATGACAAGTTTCCAGGGATACTTCTATCCCACCACCGGGGAAAGTTTCTCATCCCACTGGGGAAAAAACCTCAAACATTCAGATAACCCTTGTGATATTAAGCAGGAGTTTGCATCTAGAGGGGTTGAAGAGAAATCATGTTTATAATTCTCTTACATCTCTGCAGCAGCCATTGATTTAGACAGGCTCACTCACACCCCAAGAGCAATCCTTTATCACCAGCCAGGGCACTGAGCATGTTCAGCCACAGGCTTTTCAGCCTGCATAGCCTTCTGCTCTGCTGGGACACTGCTGCTGAGCAGCTGAGCCAGGTACTTTAAACCTCCCAGGAAAGAGAAACCCTTGGTGAGCTGTGACTATCCCTCAGTTCCCCTCTTCCTTGGCTCACTGGGACTAGTCAGTGCAGCTACACAACCTTTTCTGATGTATCACCAGCTACATTGCTGAAACATGGTGTGTGTTTAACAGAGTCAACAGTGTGCATCCCTACTGAAGCTGGATTGCCCAGACAGTGCCATGTCCATCTGTCAGACTTTTAGAGAAAAAAACCTTGCAGGTATTTCCTCAACTGCTAGCAGATTCCTCGACCTCCTTCTCTCATATTTCTTTATTCATTTCTTCCTGGCTTAGTTCTTCAAAAAATGAAGATACAGGTTTTACCCTAGCCCCAGGGCTGCTGCTGGTGTGTGATTTTGCTTGGTGTGTTTGGTTGCTGATGAGTTGGTACATGGTTAAAGGAACATCAAGGAGCAGAGATAAGGCAGGAGGACAGAGTTTTCTCTTTAGAGTAGGAGGAGGTTGGAAAATTTTTTTGTTCAGAGAAATGGACATGGCACTAAGAATTTGTCCTGCTCCTTCCTTAAGGATCCCACCTGCCTATCACTGAGCTGATTTCTGGACCTGCAGATGGAGTTTCTGTTGCAGTACAGCAAACAACATCATTTACAGATTACAAATTACTCACACTTCACAATTTAAACTGTGATCAGGGTAGAAAGGTAAAGCACTCTCAATCCCTTCTGTTTGCTTTGTGTCCAGCCAGTCAATCAAATACTTCTAACAATCATTTTTCAATTCCTGGCCTGGGAATACCAACTCTTCCCCCTGCAAATGCTAAAGGGTTTCTTCCCTTCCTCTCCAAGGTTTCTTCTGGCGAGGATTTTAAAAAGTGACATTAAGTTTTGCTGGACAGGGAAGGCACCTGTCCCAGGGCAGTTATTTTTAGCAGCAGAGCTGACATCTAATACAGTAGCCCAAGTTATAAAAGTTGGCCAGCATCATCTCACTGTGAGTTCTGTTTTGCTTCGGCATGATTAACTGTAGTTAAAAAAAATATCTTTGAGGGCATATATACAGGAAAGCAGAAGAGTTGCTTGAAAGCATATATCACACAAATATTAAATGGGAAAATACATCCAAATTGGTACTTGATTGCTCAAAGCTATTTAAATGAAAATACCATCCCTTCTCAAGAGATATAGTTTAGCATTCCCTCAAATGAGGCCTAAAACAGCAAAGACGTAATATAACGCTCCCTTTGGTTATAAGAAAGCTACAGCTGGAATATTCAAGACCAGATGTTTATTTTCCTGTGGCAATACATGGAGGTTTCCATCCCAATGCAAACTCCCCCTGGACTAGGTGCTGCACAGAAAGAGCCACAATAATCCAAGTGTCTGTGAGCAACAAGGAGTTGTCTTATGTATAGCCCCGAGAACTTCCCATTAGTGGTAACAGGCAAGATTTTTTTCTTGTGATGAAACCCTAAATAATAGCATTGCATGCTACTGGATGACTGGGTTTGCTAAAGGAAATGGTTATTTATTCACCTGTAAAATAAATGAGTGCTTTCTCTGAGTTGAAGTGTATGTGAGGAGCATGCCTCTTTCTACATCTCCCTAAAGCTATATCTGATCTTCCAGCTATGATTCAACATTTCCCTAAGTGTGTTGGCAGCACTCAGCTTGAAAGGTGATACTGCACCAGGCTTTCCAGTTCTTCACCTGACCAGCATCATTCACATGCCTCCACCACCATCAGGGCTCTGAATAATGCTCACTGCTGAATGCTCACATAATTTTTCATTAGACACTTCTGCTGGCTTCATATATTTTTTGTACACATAACCAATATGCATTAATAGTTTCCAGTAGGTCCATTAGGATTTTCTCCCTGGTCTCCCTGGCAAACACCATAGCACATCATAGGCTCAGATTTAGTTAGCCCATCCATATGCTGAGCATCTCTCTTCCATCCATGTTTCCTTTTGCTCACCCTGCTGAGTTTCATTTTCAGTAATTATTAGTAGGGCTAGTTTTTTTTTTCTTCTTTAACACTGCAAAATGAAAATGCATAGTTTGGAGGCTTGCTTTGATCAGACACTTTTATATAAAATCTGTTGTTGCATCTTTGTATAGAAACTGCTTCAAAGAAAACAAGAAAGAATGCTTGTTTGCTCTGGTTTAGTTCTAAGTTTTTCACTGGCTTTCCCCATTGGTAGATTAATTGAACTGTTGCTAAACCAGGCATGAACTCAGCTTACAGTATTTTAAAATATTAAAAATTAATCAAATTATTCCAAGAAAGAAACCAATCAAAAACTGCTCAGGAAGACATTGGTCAGGGATAGACAGGGTTTGTGTTTCCAATTCTTCAGTCCAATCAAGGTTTAAGACCAGTTCATCCAGCACATCTGACCAAACCAGAGCAAACTTCTCCAGAAACTGGTTGTTTGGTAAGTTTAAAAGAGCAGTAGTTGGGATCAACTTGCAGTGTGGTGTTTCAGGCACAGAGATGTCACAGCACGGAGCTGCCCCACCACAGGGACAGCTACAGCAAAGCCTGCATCAATAAAATCCTTCAGTGTTTACCTTGAAAATGCTCCAATGCGTCAATTTGTGTTGCCTCCTATTTCAAGGCTGGGGGAGATGCATTCCAACTGCTGTGCCTCAGGCTTGTGAAATATTAGAGGGTGAAGCTAAATGCATGTTTATTTTAACAATAGTAGCTTTACATGAGGGGAACCCCTGATGGAGTTGTTCATCAAGACTGTTAGTGGCTGTAGCTATGGAGCAATCAAAAAGCAGAACTGTGCCCAGGGTCATTGCACAACACAGGCCTAGGCTACGCTTACAGGTGAGGGACTGGAACTGCACCAGTATCAGCAAGACCATGTCCTGTTTTCCACTCCCGGACACATCCTTTCCAGCACCTTGTCCATGATACAAGTGTTTGCCATTCCGTTTGCTCAAGTCAGAAGTTACAAACTGGGTCCTGGGTTCTTTGCTATCAGTGGTATGGCTAAAGCCAAGCATGTGCAGAGAGATGCTCATACAGCTCCACATCTCACCTTGCGATTTCAAACTTACCCACAGTTCATGTATTTCCAGAACTTCAGCTGTGTTTAGAATCCTCTCTTATTTTTGTTACTTAACTCAAAGCATTTACCAGCTTATAGCTGTAATGCAAAGCCTGCCTCACAAGCTTCCCATATTATTTTTTACTTAACCAACTTATGAGCAGTTTTAAAATCCTAGCCAGAGACAGGCAAACTTCCAAAAAGGAGTGGAGCTCAGATCTGTTGTGGGGGAACATGCAAAAAACTTGGGCATCTCTCCAGAGTTTATCCAGCCCCCAAAAAACTGGCCTCTAAACTGGAAAACAAGCAATTGATCCTAAGATGACATCTGGATTAGAAGCAGGAATATAGTATTGGGCAGTAGTTTTGGTCTAAGTTAAAAGCCATGAGACCAAAGATTATAATTTTATCACCTCATAAAAATTTTTGTTAAACAAAAATAGAGGACTTCTTTAATTCCCCTGAGCCAACCTCCTGAGGTCCAGGGGAGCCTGGATCCAGTTCTAGGCACCAAGTGCCACCACTGGTGTTGGATACAGTGGTGACTGTGAAGGCTGCAAACCAACTGCTGAAGAAAGGGCAAAAATTTGGATTTGTGCAATGTAGGAAAAGAAATGACAAGGTACAGGAGAGCAGCAAAGGATGTGTAGTGATGACATCCACAATAGCTATCTTCTAATATATTAGAGGAGCCATAAAGAGGGAGATGATTATTTCTTTTCTTTACTCCTGGGGAAAGAAAAAGAGCTTGTTGATCTAAGTCATAGGTACTGGGGAACTAACAGAAGTTAAAGATTTAGAATAATATGCCTGGGAAAGATGTGGGTTCCTTCTCAATGAGTATGTAAAGAAAGCTCTTCCAGAAAGGATGCAAACAGGGCAATGCTGAGCTTCCTACTCTCCAGCCCATCCCAGAAAAGATGGTACAAGAACTTTTTCTGAACTGAATTTGCATCTTGTACCAATCCTTTCTATCTTGAAGAGGTTAAAGTTGTAGTGTGGGACCATATGCATCTGAAAATTATTTTTTTATAAACTGAGCCGTAGACTTTTTTGTTGCTAGAAACCTGCAGCTTATTGATCTAAGCTCACCTTGCCCCCAAACCAAGGACTGTTACACAAATAATACAACTAGCCTGTAACAACACTGCAAACAGGACAGGATCAGAGGCTGCAATAAGAGTGTAATCTAAGAAAAAACAACTGGATCCATCTGTTTATGGATCTAATAAATTATGTTGGAATTGTGTGGTTATAAATTCAAGCTGTCCAGTAAACCCAACAACTAATTTGTCAGTGGCTTGTCGAGCAATCTGACTCTCCGTTGCAATTGCTCACCATGCAGATAACAAGGTGCCTTACAAATCTCTTGGTTAAATGTCATTTGTTTCAGTGCCATAACATGCTATGGATCATTGCTCACACACAGTAACCCAATTATATTAACCTGTGCAGCAATACAGTGTAATGACATGACATTAATGTGAACACTTCAGAGGTTTCCAACAATTTGGTCTTTCCTCCAAAGGGGTTTTTCTCCTTGAGAGTCTTTCTCCTTTCCCCCCCACCCCCCAATGAAAAGCAACATATCTACTCATACACATCTAAAATCCTAATAATTTCCAAAATAACACAAGCTTGTTTACAGCTTGGAAAGTGAGCTTGAGTTGTATTACTCATTGGAATCTCTCCAAGTCATAAGTATTGCTCTTCCTTAGACTCCGACTTCCCTTGGTATTTTTATAACAATACCTTTTAAATACAAACCCTTACATTTTGTCAGTATTGATCACGTGACACTACAGTAGTGGGGGGAAATAGCATATTTAAAATACACACGGAAACCCATCAAGTCTACTGAAAGATGAGGTAGTTATTATTTTCCAGTGTCAGAGACAAAGCTGGCTAAACACATGAGCAATTCACTTGGCTTATCTACATCCTCTTTGCATTGCTGAAATAGTTATGGAGTAACAAAAGAGAGACAAGATAAATTTGATGAAATCATGTCTTTCAGGCACCCATACTTCTGGGTGAGTGGCACAAAATTAGTGAAGGAAGTTACTTTATTTTTTTTTTTTTTATAAAAGGCAAATGAACTTTGAAATATTGCTGAAAATTTAATTTATTAGAAGACTAATGCCTAGTTCCATTGGCTGTCTCTGAAAAAACCTCCAGAACACTGTGGAGAGGGTGCAATTGGGGAACCAGCCAGCTCAGGGAGGGTTGCAGGTCTGATGGAAAGATGTGAAGGATTTACAGATCTATCTTATGGTGGTAGCTGGTTTCCATCATTATAGTGTATGGGAGGAGGTATATGGACAGATTCTGATCCTTCACCCTCCAGCTGGTTTACTGGTGCAGGTGACACCACAAGTGGAGTAATGTGGCCACTGTCAGAATACTTTGTTTCTGTGTATTTATGGCTTTTTTCAGTTTCTGCAGAGAAAGCAAGTAACCCGGTCGTAAGCATCGGATAAACTTGCTGATATCAGCTAAATGGAGCTTCTTCCTCTAGGAAGAGTTTCAGTAAGTAGAGAAATAAAGAGGCTCATCTATGACAAATCTTACCTGACACAAACATATTTTGATCAGCCCAACACAATCTGTAACAGGCGCATCTAAATATTATGAAGAAATATGTGGTGATCAGCTCCGAATACATGGCCTGTAATGTATACTTGCTAAATTCTTTCCATTGTACTGTTAAATGCATCCAGCTGTCCATATGTTAAAGTTAAATATACTGTACTATAAAACTGAACTGAGAGTGGAAACTATTAAAATAAACCCAGCTATTTCCCAGTTCCCCCTCTCCCTCCTAATCAAGTATATTTTTGTTGGGGAAGGATAGAATTATAACAACAGTTAATTGATGTGGTGCATGGCAATGTCAGTGGGAGAGGGGAGCATAAGGGACAGGGAATGGGAGCAGCCCCAGTATAATGAGAGGAGAAATGGGGGTGAATAGTCTGTGTAATCTCAAGTGGGGGCAAAGGATCCTTCATTTCCTTGTGAGAATCAAGAAAAACCCTGCCTGGCAGGGAGATGGTGATGCTGTCATGAATGGCAGAGGTGGTCTTGGAGAATTGTGATTATCTATCTATCTATCTATCTATCTATCTATCTATCTATCTATCTATCTATCTATCTATCTATCTATCTATCTGCATTGGATTTGGGTCCTTGTTAAAAAATGCAGGTTTCTTAATCCCAAAAATGATGTGTCTCAGCTTATGGAAAAGCTGCAGATCTGCTTTTGTCTTTCCCCACAAACCTAAAGCTTCCAAGGCCAGATAGAACTTTACATGAAGTATTTTTAGCTCAATGGATTCTGGGAACCTCTCCTGTCTGATCCTACTGAATTTGAGAAGTGAAATATGTTTTTCCTTTTGCCTTTTTGAGTGTGATTCTAAAGAAACACTCCTAATTTCACAGCAAAAAAAAAAAACCAAACAAAACAGAGGAAAGGGAAGCAAATGACAAGTTGGGATGAGAGAAATGGATACAATTCAGTTTGGCACCATTTGGCTAAGAATTTATGGAGGTCTGGTTTACTTTCTAGGGATAATCACTTAATTTTTAATTTTAATTAATCACTTAATAATTTTATGCGCTTTCCCTTCCTGAAAATGTGTTTATTAATTGATAGATATGATTGAAAAGCAAGGAAATTTTCAAGAGAAGATGCAGAATTTGCAGTCAGTTTACATGAGCAGCTCAGATTAACCACAGTTGGCTTGAACACCTCTTTATCCAAGGGCAAAATAAATCCAGGGTGGTTTGGAGGAATCTTGTGTGTCAGTAGAAACCCTTCTTACCTCTAGCAAATTATCTATAAGGTGTTAATTCTTCAAGGAATTAACTAATTAGGGAACAAAACCCAGGGCTTGGTATTTCTCTTATGGCTGTGGATGCACCAGGCATTTGGTGGAAAACCAAAATAATTAAATTATGAAGCTGCAGTAAAAGTTGAAGGAAAGAGGGTGGAAAAAATATTGGGTCAAATATTAACAATAAAAGCAGTTGGTGTCCAGCCTGGACTCTTTACTTTTTATATTTGCTGGCTTTTCCCCCAATTTAGCATCTTCACAAATTGGATTGTTTGCTACCAGTCTTATTAATTTGTTACCAAAATACCTACAAATTGATATTCCCTGAAAAATGAAAATTATTTTAGTTTAATAGAGGAAAGATTATGGAGTTAAATTTTGATCCTGGATTTCTGAAAGGAAACCCAGCCCTGTGTGTAACTTGGAGACAAGAACCATTTATTTTTTATTTATTTGTGATTATTTGATAGTTTTTTGGTTTTGATGTAGCTGTCAGGACAAGCTCCTGACCTCGTGTGCTAACTCTGGGATCCTGGAGAAGGGTTTTTCAGGCATCAACCCAGCAGCAACTTCCATTTTCCAGCTCTGCCAAAAGATGTCACTGGACACCCAGCACCCTGGCAGGGTATCAGCTCTGGGGGTGTGGGGAGCCCTGCCAAGCTGCTCACATCCTACCCTCCCAAAAAAAGCTTTTTCCTCAAAAGCCCAGCCTGAAATCAGGGCTGTACCCCATGGGATGGCTCAGGCTGCTTTCCAGTTTCCCCAGGTATTCCTTGATGATACAGGAGAACCCTGTCCCAGTTCAGGCAAAGTTTAAGTGGGAAAAACAGCCCAGAAATTGCAATACAATAGGATGAGCTCCCACTGTTTCTCCACGTTCAGTATCCTTTTGGATTTGCCACATTGAGAAAATCCAACTGAAGTGCAAACAAGCTGGGGTTTCCACGAGGAGCCCAGGAATCTGTTTTCCATCACTCACCCAGGCAGGGCACTGGCATTAGCTGGAAATGTGCTTTTTTTTTTTTTCTCCTCTGTGTGGGCCATGAATCAGCAAATGCTACTGGAGTTCAGGGTGAGACATCAGGTGCTATTTCCACAAGCACCAGGGTGGATCCCCACTGAGGGTACCCACCTCGGATGGGCTGGTAACACCCTTATCTCACAACAGGGAAAAGAATTCCTCCCAAAGATGCCCTGCTGCCTCACTGGGCTTAATTGATGCCTGACCACAAACTGCTTCATAACCAAGTTCTGTCTGGAAAATCTTATTCCCTGAAATCACGTCTGAATTACACAAAATTCAAATTAAGTAATTGAGAAAGCATCTGCTGCCTGCAAGTTTGCTTGTTTGTCCTGGATTTGGGGGGGTGTTTTGTTGTTGGTTGGGTTGTTTTTTTGGTTTCTGGTCTTTTTTTGGGTGGTGGTGGGGGGGTTTTACAAGTGCAATCACTGCAGCATCTGTCTGGGAGGAGGTTTATTTGCAGAACTCTGGAGATGAAGGAGTATTACAAAGAAATGGCATCCCTTTCAGATGAAGGCTACAAATAGGTTTGCAACTTTCTTCTGTCTTTGGTAAATTACCCCAGTGAAGCCAAATCCCATTCCTAAAGACAGTCCCCTGGCATCCTTCAATCAACAGCTTTTTTTTTGTTTTGCCCTGTGTATCAAATGTTTAGCTCAGTGCTTTTATGAAGTAAAGGTCAGCTGAACATAGATGTTGCAATAAAAGGGCTGCCTGAAAGTGCTTCCACTGAGCGTGAACAGCAGCAATATTGCCTTGAAAACTCGGTGCTAATTGATTAAACTCCCAACAAACTAATTTTAATTAGCCATACTAGGTTAATTTTATTCTTCCTTTTTAAAAGTCCAAAGGTTTCTTAATGGTGCATGTACAGCCCTGGTTATTTATTACCAAAAACAAAAAGGAAGGTATTGGACAGAAATGTTAAAACAACTCTTAATATTTCTTAATATTCTTAATTTTCTTAATATTTACCTATTTGCACCCTCAAATTGCTCCTAGATCTGGTACCACTCTCAGACCTTCACATACCTTCTGTCCTTCTCACTCGTGGCTGCTTCTGGCAGGTCTTGAGGGTTAGGTAATTATGCAGCATAGAGATTTTAAGTAGGGTTAAACTGCCTGGTCATTAATTATCCACCCCACTGCTGATTATCCCCATATACTTTTCATATCTGGTAGGGCAAGAGCTCTGGGTGCTTTGGATCTTTCTCTTAGTTTAGTTGTGCAATGGTGATACTCAGTGAAGACAGTTATTTGGCCTCAGTACATATATAAAAGTAAGTTTTAGCTGTAAAATGCCCATGCAGTAGCTAGAAAACTGGTGTTTATTTATTGCTGGTATTTATTTTCTCTCACTTTAACCCACCTTAGGCTGGAGATATTAATGATGGAGCCTCATGTGGCAATGGGATCTAAGCATGACACTGGCACAGGCTGCCTAGGGAGGAGGTTGAGTCCCCATCCATGGGGGTGTTGAAGGGGCATTTGGATGTGGGTTTGAGGGACATGGTTTAGGGGTGAACTTTGTGTCTTCAATCCTCCAGTGTTTTGCTGTGCTGACAGAACCTGCTGGTAGGTTCCCACTTCAAAAGAGACAGGGAAATACTTGAGAGTTCAACAGAGGCTACAAAGATGCTGAAGGGATGGGAACATCTCACTGAGGAAAGGCTGAGAGCTCTGGGGCTGTTTAGCCTGGAGAAGAGCAGCCTGAGAGGGGATGTTAGGGTTACAAATACCTGGGGGGTGGGTGTCAAGGGGAAGGGCCCAGGCTCTGGTCAGTGGTACCCTGGGATAGGATGAGAGATGTCATTTAATCTGCATTTCAAGGCAGAAAAAGGAAGTTGAGGGGAAACCTCTGACACTGTGTGAGCTCAGCTCTGTGGTGGGCAGTGGGAATGCTGCTCAAGAGGCTCAAAAGCACTTTCAAAACATGACATGGAGGCAAAACAACCCCCGTGGCTCTTCTCCCTGCTTTGGTTTCACACTTCCCCTATCCCAGCAATAGGGTGGCAGCCAATTTGTTTCCTGAGAGCTGGCCTGAGACCAGAATAGCCCCCTTGATGTAGGTGTTGCAAATTTGGGGGCAAAGGCTGCAACTCTCTTGAGCTTAGACACTGTAATAGGTGATGATTGTGCAACGTGGACTCAGAGCTTGGGTATGTGAACATGAAATTTATGGCAGCACCCTCCAAATTCAGGTCTCACTTGCCAAATAGGCTAATCTCCTAATTCACTCCTGCTTCTAGCTGCTCTCAGAACAAAACCAACTTTCCAATATTGGTTTGCTTGTTTGTTTTTTTGGTTTGGTTTTTTTTTTTTTTTTCCCATTTGCAATTGTAATCAAAGGACAAGCAGTGATACAAGAAATGAAGCAATGTGGGTGAAGTAGAACAAAATCATTTAGTGGGCTACTGGAGGAACAATTTAAAACATGTCAACATGCCAAGAGGAAGGGTGTGTGTGTCTGTGGGGGGGGGGGGGAAAGACCAGAATTCCACTGTCATGAGCAATGTCTTGCAAGATGAGTGAAACTCTAAAGTGCTGGCTAGAAATCCAAGGTGAGGGTGTTCTGGGTTGTGTGGTTGGTTTTTTTTTGTTCTGTTTAGGTTTTTTTTCTTCCTATTTTATGTATTTAATGCATTTGCAAACTTGGCAAGCAAGTTTGGGAGGCATGGTGGTTAACGTGGTTCTTCAGTCCAAGGGAATATCACATTAGGATGGTCCAGGGGATGAGTGTGAATTAAATCAGTGTTAATGAGGTTCAAGAGAGCTGATAAGTATTCTGGGGTAGAAGCATAAGGTGGTGAGAAGATCTGGGTTAGAGAGGAGTATGACAGTGAGGGCTGGGTTTTTACAGCACTAATGTAATTTGTGGACTCTCTTCAACCACACTTTTTATCATCAAGCCTACAAAACATTCCCAAACTAGCTGCTTTTTTCTGTCTCTTTCTTAATTCTTTGATTTCCCCCTCAAATGTCATGCAAAAGCCTCCAGCTCTCCTCTCCAGGCTCAATTAGTGCTTTCAGATCTTATTAGGTTTCAGCATCCATCCAACCTTCCCCACAGGGTTTTGGGCCCCTCTGGAACCCTCCTGGCCACCCCCTTCCCACCAGCAGCACTGGGCTCCCTGCAGGTCTCTCCCAGGCACGTTGCCCATGGGAAATGGCTCAACTTTTCCTCTTGCTCTTCATCATTGGTGATTCAAGCTGATTGCAAACTGCTGTTCTGGTTGGTGTGGAGATGATGTGTGACCTCCACCTCGTGTCCTCCAGCCTGTAGATGCTGCAAGTTGGCTCTCCCAACACACCTACTTGGAATGAGTGGAACAGGGAAGGGAGTGGAGAAATAGGGATCAGTTCTTTTCCTGGGGAATATCCCCGTTAAGGGTATTTTTTGGGGTCTTTTTTGTTTGTTTGCTAATCTCCTGATAAATATTTTCCTTTTGTGTGTGGTTTTTTTATTGGCTTCTTTTCCTTCCTGGTTTCTTTTACCTGGTAGAACAACAACATTCTGAACTGTGGTCTAGGAAAATGAGTGTGGATGACGACAGAGGTAGAGAAAGGGAATGAAGCAACTACAAAAGTCTTCAGCTTCAACCTACCACAGTGAGGGCTGGGAGGACATATTGTGATTTTTAGATGAACTTTAGGATGTCACCAGGGAAGGAAAACACCTTTTTAAATAGGACACTAATATCAGTTCACATCCATCCCATTCCCTTCCAGCTCTGGGAAGGTTCTGTGTCCGTGTTTCAGTAACAATCTCTACCTGGCATGGCTGTTCCAAGAGGAAGAGGAGGTCTTTCTGAGCACACTTCTTCCCTGGAATAACTTAAAGCTGAAGAAACACATGAAAATCTGTCTCCTGGTGTTGCTCTCAAGGTTATTATAAGTTTTGTGGTTGACTCAATGTAGAAATTGTCAAGTGGGGGTGGGCAGGGAGCATGGGAAGAGAGAAGAAAATTATGGCCAAATTCTCTTTATCCTCCAAGAACCTTTCCCTGGTCCCAGCCCACAGTGTGCTAATGAGAATATCTTGTTACCTGAAGCAACTAGATGAATATTGAACTGCCCAGGAGCTCTTCTTACCTGTTTAAAACCCCTTATAATCACCTTTTAATGCTGAGTTGGAGTGAATCAGCTACACTAAGCCCATCCCCTCCTCCCAGAGGGTGGTTAGTCCTCAGAAGATGCCCCTTCCATTGCTCCTTATTGCCTAAATAAAGATATTTTTTTAGCTTTGGAAAAAAAAATGTGCCAGTATTTCTTTAGCACTTGATCTGCTTCTGAGAAGGTGTCCAGCATGGCAAAAATTGGGTTTTATTGCACCCTTGTGACCTCTCTGACTGTGGGACTGGAGCAGTCTTAAGGAAAAAAAACCCCATCTATACATAATATTGCATACATAATAGATGGGAATGGCTCCAAAACAATCTATTGCATAATTACCTAATTAATACAATCTGTAATAATTAAAAATCCTTTGGAGAATTTGTAAAAACATTTTACTATGCATGTGTTGTAGATAATTTTTAGACTCAGTGTCTCAGCTGTTTGCCTTTTTTTTTTTTTTTTCTTGTTGTTGTTGTTGATTTTAATTTGGTCTTTCAAATTACCAGCAATCTTATTGCTGCTTTGTGGCCCAGGCACTTAACAAATTTCATTTCTCAAATGGAAGGAACTGAATTTTCTCCCCAGAAGTGCAGTTCACAGGCAAGGGCAGCATTCAGTGCTAACTTCTTTTGCAGAGACAAACACAAAAGCCAGGTTTGCATCAGTGTCTTTCAAGGGTCTTTTTCAACCCTTGGAAGAGATTGAATCAAGAAAAAGGAATAAAATTTCTAAAAAACAAATGGCTTTGGGCTAGAGTTGAAAATCAAGATGTAAAAATGGATTTTGCAGTTGCATGATCAGCTCCAAATATTCCAACAG
This sequence comes from Corythornis vintsioides, assembly GCA_025447755.1. Lineage (NCBI taxonomy): Eukaryota > Metazoa > Chordata > Aves > Coraciiformes > Alcedinidae > Corythornis > Corythornis vintsioides. The sequence goes on from JAOEGS010018812.1 coordinate 25,624, forward strand.
TGCAGTTGTATGAGAGGGGTTGATTTACTGCAGCAGATATTTTGGGGTGACCTTTGCTTCTGGAATTACCAGCTCCTTGGCCTGGTTTGCCACATGAATGGAACCTAAGATGCTTCCCCAAACTGGTTTTATCTGGTGGCTGAAGATCCAGGGCTCAGTAGCACTGGGTCTCTGTTCACACCAGTTTCAGCAGAAAAAAAAGAGGTTTATTTAAGGCCAGAGAACCCAACCCTCCACCACTGTACCTGGAGCTCTTTGCTGCTCTGTCCATTTCAGCTCACTTCTCCTTTCTCTGCCTCTAACACAGCATGGGAAAGACTTTTATTTCCCTTCCCATTTCCTTTTTGTTTTCTTAAATAAAAAGCCAAAGAGGCACCAGAAGCCCAGGGTCATGGTGAAATATTCACTGTCCTGGACAACCCCCCTGACTCCAGCTGGTGCCACTGCTGCAAGCAGGAGCTTTTTCCCCATTCTCTTTGTAATACTAAAAAGAAAAGTGCTTTTAATTTGTTAAATCTGGTTGAAAAAACTCTGTCTGCTGACACCTTAGTATCAGGTAATTAGCTAAAATTGGGGCATCCCAGACTCTGTAACCTTGACTTTGCTGTTACCAAATTATCCACAGTTCAAAAGCCAGAGAGGCAACTCTGCAGAAACAAGAATTGTGTCATTAAAACCATTGTTGGTGGAAAGAAAATCATATGTTGGAATAAATGATTAAGCATAGTGGACAGCATTAAGTGTTTGGTCAATGCAGAAGGTGCTCAATGAATAATTATTAGAAAATAAAGGATTTTTTTTTTTGGCTTTTATTGAAGTGTGGGATTGCATCAAATTGATTCTTAATTGCCAAATCCATTTTTCATCTCAAAAGAGCCACTTAATACTTTTGTCAGCTTAGTTGGTTATTTAACTTTGCACTAATTGAAGTTACTGAAAAGTCTCTGGTACCTGAAATGAAATGTTCACAATCCCTGGCTTTTAGGAACCATCCTCTTGCCCCCCAGGGCCCTTTCTCTCTTGCTCAGCATTGCTCAGCTCCCCTCTCAGGCTGCTCTGCTCCA
>JAOEGS010018813.1:0-27211 GCA_025447755.1 Corythornis vintsioides
TAAGATATATTATATTAATTTATTATATTCTAATCCTGCTCTGGCAAGGGGGTTGGACTCAAAGATCTCAAACGTCCCTTCCAACCCCTGACATCCTGAGATCTGTGGCTTCTTCTGAGCACCTGCCAGTCTCCCCTGTGCCCAGCCTGTGCCCCATTCATGTCCTGCTGCTCAGCCCCTGCTCCAGCAGCTTTGCTGTGCAGGACAGGCCACTGCACCAACCCCCCCATGGCCCTCCCAGACCAGGGGGGCTGTCCCTGAAGGGCCAAGGGGGGTCTGTAGGGCTGGATCAGGGACACAGGCAGTGCCACAGTGGGAAGGGAGAACCTGATTAACTGCAAAAAAGGGTCTTCTCAGCAGTGTCCAGTGACAGGACAAGGGGCAATGGCCAAAAACTGGAAACAGGAGGTTTGCCCTGGGAGGTGGTGGAATCTCCATCTCTGGAGACTTTCCAAAGCCACCTGCACTTGTCCCTGTGTGATCTGACCTAGGTGACCCTGCTCTGGCAAGAGGGGTTGCACTAGGTGGTCTTTAGAGGTCCTTTCCAACTTCTACCATTCCATGATTCCATCAGGCCAAGAGCAGAGCAGCAATAAGGGCTTTCTTTAGTGAGGGCTCAGTTAATATTTACCACAGCATACCACTCTGCACAAGCAGCAGGTCAAGCAGCTGTGCTCAACAAATGTGCTCTCTGCTGTCTGGCTTTTGCACAGGATCTGCTCTCCTGGCTTTGAAAATTAACCACAAAGGCTGGGAGTGCTCAAAGGACACTCGTGGATGCCTGGTCTAGGGCTGGGATCCACAAAGGAAATGAAAAATACCCACAGCTGTTGCTGAACAGGAAGAAGAAGCTAAAAAAAAAAAACAAAACAAAACATTAAAAGGGTTTTTTTGCATGAAATTCCTGGTTATTTCCTAGCTGAAGGCAAAGGGAAACTATAGAAGCACCACTTGTGTCTGCATGGGCATCACTGCTGTACAGCACTGGCTGTGGGGCTGGCACAGGGCAGAAGCAGCATCTAGCAAGGCCAGGCTGAGGAGCAGGGTGAAAATGGCTCACACAAATATATTTTAAAGCTGCTGTCCCCAGTGACATGGAGGGGGGGATGCAGAGCCCAGTCCAGCCTGGAACTGGGTCTGCCACTGGAGCTGGAAACCACACAGGCAGCTGGTAAAGGGAGCAGGGAGAGGTGGTGAGAAGTGACCAAAAAAAAAAAAAAAAAAGAATCATCCTTGCATTTTGCCACATGACAGGAGCAAAGAGCTTCAGAAAGCTCATATTCTCACCAGCCCTTAGGCCATTAATCAAAGTTTTTGCCTGAGATTTTAGGAAATGAACATTCAGGTGCTAGGCACCATCCACATGCCCAGGCCTGGTGGCACATGAGCTGGCAGGAGCTTGCAGGGTGTCTGTTCTGCTTTACACAACATCTGCTGGCTTTGGATGGGATGAGCAGCCAGGGCCCTGGGCTGGGACACAGCTCCCTGAGTGATGCACAAGGCACAGAGTGCCCCAAATACTTGAAGGCCAAAGAGCACTGTGACTAAGGCAGTGACCTTAATTCTGGAGCAAAACACTGAAATTTAGACCTAGAAACACTTGCCAGCAAAGTGACTCAGGCTCACGGGTGCCTGTGGCACAGCATCCACCCTTTGGAGAAGAGAGATGTGAAATAGCAGGGGGACCAGGAGTCAGAACCTGCCTCTGGGTGCTCCTTGGCAGGATGGAGGAAGGTGCTTCTCCTCTCTTGACTCACTGGATAACCTCCAGTGGTCCCTCAGCCAGGCAGATCAGGCCCTACCCAGCACTGGAGCAGAGCAGCCAGTGTTGTCACACTAAAGAGGTCACCTCTAAATTGGAATATGGGGACATAAAATCCACACAGCAGCACTCAGGGCTGTGCTGCCCACCCACAGAGCAGCAGGAATCACTTCAGACAGGTTTCACGGGCAAAAATCTCCACCACTTTTCCTGGTAGGATGAACTAAGAAGTGGTTTGCAGGAAAAAAAAATGTGTGATGGAGAGTGGTGGCTGGACCCAAAAATGCAGCCCTGGTGCCTGAACTGTCGAGCCTCAAGAGGTTGAATCTGTGAAGATTTCACCATCAGGGAGGTAACCATGGAAAGTACTAAATAATGAAGTACTAGTGAGGGTTGCCCAGTAACTGAGAGTGCAATAGTCTACTGCTTTTTCTGTCAGCTTGTCCCTGGGTAAATATTTAGGCTTTTAAAGCTGGAAATGACAGTGACATTGCAGAGGGACACCCTGCAGAGCTCTGGACTATGTTTACTCACAGATGGTCTATTACTTATAGGGCCCTCTAAAGGCTTTTGAGTCCATGCAGCCCTGCTGAGTGCAGAGCAGGGTGGTCTCTGGGTTCAGCAGTGAGTCCCAGCAGTCCCCAGGGCTGCATTTGCCAAGATCAGCTTCCCAAGATCCCTGGTCAACAGGTATGAGACAGGGGTGTCTCAGTCACAGAGGTGTCAAGGGAGAGGCCCTTGGGATCACCCAGTCCAACATTGACCCTACTCTACACAGTTCACCCTAACCCATGGCCCTCAAACCCACATCCCAACCCCCCTGAAACACCCCCAGGGCTGGGGACTCAACCCCTTCCCTGGGCAGCCTGGGCCAGGCTCTGGCTGCTCTGCCAGTGCCAATTGTTCCCTAATGCCCAGGCTGCCCCTGCCCTGGAGCAGCTGGAATCTCTAGTTGGGATTTCCCTCTCTCATTAGTCTTGGTGCTGCTTTGGTTTTCTTTTGTAAGGCTCAGATTAGATTCGATTTTTACTGAAATCAGGCTGGGAAGGGGAAAAAAAAAAAAACCAAGCAAAGCAAAGAGCTATTGCCTGGCAATGAGAAACACCCCGAGGCCAAGGTAAGAGCACTTACTGTGAATAAGTGGATATTAGTGCCTTCTGTTGACAGAGGCAGTGCTAAGTGGGCTCCCTCTCTGCCTGCAGCAGCCTCTGATTGCCCAGCAATGATGATAATAAATATTTCCATCTCCTAGGCATTGCCCACTTGGCTCCTCTCAGTGTCCACCCTGGAGCAGCACTGGGAGCAGGGTCAGGGGCTGCTTGAAGCAGACAGTGCAGCTCAGGAGGGGTTAAAGTGATGAGCTGAGCAGCCTGAGGTGAATCCTCTCACCTCAGGGTGTGCCTTGGGATAAAGCCTTCGGGTTTCTGTTCTCAGGAGGGTTAACGGATGGGTTGTGGGTGACATAGGAGAGGAAGGATAAGGGGTGGACCCAGTAACTCCCACTCAATTGCAGAGCATCACCCTCTGTGGTGCTGGGGCTGCTGGTTTCCAGAGTTCTTTCTGCCTGTGGAATGAGGCAGTTCTCACCTCCCTTACAGGAGGAACTCCCCGGGCTTGGAATCCAAGAACAAAAACATCGTGTGATCCTTCCCTGGAAGCCCAATAAAATAATGAGAGCAGAGCTAGGTGATACATTTCTGAGTGGTGGAAATCTTACAATCCCCTTTATTTGCCTTAATCTGGAAAATACAGCAGATGGGACCAAATTAACAACTGAAATTATGTTAAGACATAAGCAATTATATTAAGAAATAGACAATTATATTAATAACTGTAAAATTACATGAAGAAATAGAAGCTCAACTTAACTTTTGATTCCTGTTTCATCACACAAATGTTCTGGTGTCCTGGTGGATGAGTTCACTGGTTTTGTAAATACACTGAGCAAATGGGTTGCTGAAGCCTTATGAGCCAATTTGAGTAAAAGGTGCTAAAAGATTTATTTTTTCCTACATGAGGGGGGTCTTTTGCCTTAAAATTTTGTCTTTGGAGAGAAATCATCCAGCTCTCAAACATCTTTTGCTTTTCTACACAAAGTACTAGGGAATTGAAGAGCAAAGGGGCATTTCTACAGGAAATCCTGTTTAAATCAGCATCATTTCTTAAATCCATATTTTTTCCCAAGGCCAGACATTGCTTCTGCAGCTTGTCCAGTGGCTCTTTCTACTCCATCTTGTGCTGCCTTGGAAGCCTTGTCAATAACTGCAAGAGAGGAGAAAAAAGATAAGCAAAAAGTCTGAAAAATGCAACATTTTTTAGTGTTTGTGTTGGAAATATGAAGAGTGAAAAGGGCTGGAACAGATCAGCTTTGGTCTAAACGTAGCCTGGCTGCTGGGGGAGGTTTCTTTGGGCTAAGAAGTGTTGTGAACACTGGAAAGTTTGGTAAAGACAACTTGATCAAGTGGCAGGGAAGGTGAAGGGTGCTCCTTGGCAGGATGGGAGGGTGTTCCTCTCTGCTCCCTTCTCTGATGTGGCTTTGAGGGTCTGCCAATAAGGGCTGTGGGTGCAGGGCCTGGGAGACCACAGCAGGGTTTCTTCAGGGGGGAGGAGACCCTCACAAACAGGGCACAGCCTTCCCTGAGACCTCTATTTTGGCAATATTGCTGCCTCCTTTTCTAATGTCAACGAGTTCCTGCCTTGTCATCACATCAGGGAGCTACAGAGGGTGTCTGCTCTAAGGCTTTTGGCTTCTATTACCCTGCAGTTGCTAATTCTCCCCTCATTCTTAGGTAATCATTAAAAGTAAGTGAGTAGTGAGCTTGGTTTTGTTCCTAATCCCCAGAAATGAGATGTCAATGCTTTCCTGGTGGCACCTTTCCAGCTGTGGGATCATTAATGTTTGATCCCAGCTTGCTGCCTCAGCAGGCACTGGGGACTGGTGTGGGGCTGGACCTGGATGGACCCCTGCCCTCCAAATTGGGAAAGCAAGATGTATTACAGAGTTACTTCATAAAAAGTAGCAGCACTTTTTTTGTCTGCACTGTTCTCCCAGGTTTTCTATTAAGGAAGGCAAAATGGGAGTGTCATGGATGGGACTTGGTGGGCAGGGAGAGGGGAGTCAGCAGCTGTAGTACATCCCTGAGTAAACTTCTGGACATAGTAAAGAACAGATGCTGAAATCCAGTCCCATGAGACTGGAGAGAGGCCAAAACCTGTCACTGAAACCAAGGGCTCTCAGGCTGAGGACACCCACAGGACACAGAGGAATGAGCACAGCCTTGTGTTGAGCTGCTTTGCTTCTTGATTTGAAGGACACTGCTCCTACCTTTCTGGCTTGCATCTGTAATTTGGTTGACTGCATCCTGAGTTGCCTGTCCCAGTGTGTTTGCTGTGATTAAGGACAAAAAATAAAGGTTATTTTCCAGATGTTCACCTTTATGCTTCTAGGAATTGCTGATTTCAACTGGCTCTTCTGCCTGTCTGCAGGAGGTTTTGCCCCTGGCTGGTATGGAGCAGGCTGGGGCTTTGCTCCTGGGCACCCTGGGAACTGTGTGTGTGTTGCCAGAGCAGTTTGCTATGAGATTAGTGTTCACCTAGCACCTACAGTCAGCTGAACAAATTGGTGACAGATAAGAAGATAAAATAAAAAGGAGATAAAGAAGCAAGGATTAACAGTGCTTTTGAATGACAACGTTTATCTGCAAGTCACTTATTTTACACAATGCTTGCTTTTATTGATTTTTCTAGCTTATTCTGTTGGAGAAGTATTGGTGACCTAGCATTTCTCTTCCTTGCAGGCCATCTGGGAGCAGTGCCTCTTCCAAACTGGAAGCAAATACCTGAAGCAGAGCAGGCCAGGAAAAGGGAGGTTTTATTTAAATATAATGGATGGATTTCAGAATACAAAGCATTAAAAAAATGAGGTGCCTTGTCATTTTAAGATGCCCAATAGTTAGTGGAAGAGTGAAAGCCACCTTACCACTTTTAGTAAAAGAAGTGACCCTCAGTAGACCTGCAAATCCTGGTGGTCACAGCTGGGAAAGAATACAACAGAAACACACTTGTCCTACTTATTACAAACACTCCATTGCAATCATATCATTGGTAGACATTGATAGTCAGGCCAAGCTGCAAACATGAATTGAAAGTGAACTAAAACTTCTCAAAAGGTGAGCAGCTAAAAAAAAACTCAGAGAAAAGACCACTCTGAGCAATACAAATGCCAGATAAAATAAGTTATTAACCATACAGGCCTCAGTGCTCTAGAAACACCAGGTTGAACACTGGAGCCAAGTGAAAGTCCAAACTTGGGCCCCAGGAACACAAAGCTGTGCCCTGCCAGCACACTAAGGCAGTCTAACTAAGCTAGGTCTAACTTTAGATTCTGGTTTCAGTCAGCAAAAGCAGTATTTATACCCCCCCCAGAAGGATATATAAGGATATTTAGACTTTCTTACCAGCATCCTTTGCTGCCCCTTCAGCCTGTTCCTTCAGTCCCTGGAGGTTTTTCCCTGACATGGTGGCTTCTGACACTGCTCTGCCTCAATCAAATGAAGTGCCTGCTGGTGTATTGCACACCATGTGAGGGATGTCCTGACCTGTCCAGGTTATATACATGTGCCAGAAGACCTGCTGATGCTTTTCAGGGTGATTGGTACAATGGGTGGAGTTTGAATGTGAGGAATGAGAACTGGAAATGCACAAGGAAAAGCCGTTTATTTACCCTCCCCAGTGAAAGGGTGTGTCTGGGTAGAGATTTCTGCTTCATCACACTGTCTTTGTTTGCAAGTTTGGGCTTTTTTTAAAAACAAAACCACATTAAAAAGATCAAACCTGTTCCACCACCACAGACAGAGAAAAACCACTGAACTGGTGTCTGTAAAGAGGGCTGGAAAACTACTGAAGAAGTACCTGGGCACGGCCAACTTTCATCTCCTCCAGGCTGGCTTCCTTCTCCTTCCTTCATCCACTATTCCTGAGAATAGAAACCAGCCCAAATAAATTCATTTCTAAGTAATTTTAAATCACAATTCCCTTTTTCTTATCCCTTGGGATACAGCTGGATGGCAAGAGTTGTAATTTAGCTGTATTTTTATAAGAAGCTGTGACTCTGGTCATCTTTCCAGTCACCTGCTGATGCAGAAGTCCAGCATCACTGAAGGCCTTGCCTGGGATAAGGAGGTGATCCATGTCAGTGCTAGAAGTTCTCAGGGGAAAGGAAAAGAGGTCAAACAATAAATTCACCTTTTCCCAGTGTGCTTTTGTTACTACAGGAATAAAGTGTAAATGAATTTCCTTACGTAGCATCACTAACAGAAATAAAAATGCCTGGCTTCTACCTCTGGCATTCCACAGGTTTCCACTGGCTTTTAGAATTGGTGTTTTTCTGCCACCAAGCCCCAGCACAAAGTAACTTTGTGCAAAGAAACTATTGGCAGAGCTGGGGGGGCAAAGGGCTCTCTGGCTTTGTGGGGCTCCAATTCCTCGTGGCCACTTCTGGGTGCACAAAGCAACACAAACCCAAATTCATCTTTCCGAGGAATGCTTTTTGTTGTTGAGGACACAGATAAACTAGGGTGGGAAGTGACAGTGCTGCTGAAGTTCAGCACTTCATTAGTAGCAGCAGCAAACAAAGTGAAATGCATTCCCATTCAGGCTGTCATTGCAGAGAGCTCCTTTCAACTTCTGCACCCCTGGCACCACTCATTTATTATTTCAAACAGCAGTTCCCTTTCCCTCTTGACAGAGCAATTAGCATTTGAATTCTATATTCACATCAGGTATCTTTTTCAAGTCCTTCTGGATTTCATGTTCAGAAGGGTTTTCTTCAGTTTGCAAAATCTCAAAAAAAAAGACACACAATATTTTGGGCCCCTGGCATTTTTTTTTTTGGGGGGGGGATAAAAACCAACTAATGCAGACCTATTTCTCCTTCTTGCCCAAAGCCAAGAACATAGCAACAACAAACCCATAACAAACAAGCACTCAGGCACTCTCAGCTCCCTCAGGCAGATTGTTGCTGCCTCAAGGAGCTCTGTGCAGAATGCTCATGAGAGCAAAGAAGAGGCTGTCCCACCAGGGAGAGCCTGGTGACACCAAGCTCTCCATGGCCAGCAATGGGCTCCTGGGGGGCAGCAGGAGGAGAGTGTCCAGCAGATCCAGGGAGCTTCTGCTGCCCCTCTGCTCTCCCTGCTGAGACCTGCCCTGGAATATTGCATCCAGTTCTTGGCCCCCCAGCTCCAAAGTTGCTGCATCAGGCTCACAAAGCTACAAAAACCACATAGAAAACATATTTTTTTAAACACTTTTTTTCTTTAAAGCTAACATGGAGCATCTTGACTTGATGTTGGGTAAAGATTAGAACACTCAGGAATTCAAGGGATGACTGACCTGAGCAAAAATGGAATTTCAATTTCATCTGCTTGGAAATTTATGGCAATTTATCCCTGAGTTTTCATTTTATTCTGAATATTGGGGCTATATATATAGTATATATATCCTATATATATATAGGATCTTCTGAAATGCTGTGTCTGGACTGGCAGGACTTGAGCTGTCCTGACCATCTGGATAAAAACAGAGAGCTGTTAGAAGAACTGGTCCTCCTCATGAACCCCAGCCTCTGCTTTGACACTTTTGTGTGCTTTTTGGTAGCCTGTCAACTCATGTTGGAGAGGATTCAAGCAGCATGTGATGGACCTGGATGGCAAGTATTGTGGGGTTGTTCACTTTGCCACTGTCAGTTCTCAACAGTGTTGTCTCATGACAAGAAAAGACAGGGGTGGGGCAGGATATGCTAAAGTATTTTAAAAGCTGAATGCCAAAGCAGTCCATGTGCTCTTTGTCTCCTCGTGTTGACCCAAAGCTTCAGCCCCCAAGTACATTCCCAGTCTTTACTCCTGTTCCTCCCATGTATTACTTATTTCCAAGTGGGTTTCCTGATTTAGTGTGTCCTAAGGTCAACTCAAACTGCCTACAGGTGGAAAGTTAGGTTGGACTTTTGCTCCATACAGCTTTTGGTATCTGCTGAGACTGCAGACAGAAATCCTGCTCAACACCAGCTGCCTGTGCAGGCAGAGCCCCATGCTGAGAGGCCTGTGAAAGTTCAGGCTGTTCCAGAAGTCACTTCACCTGGCAGTCCCAGGGCACATCACTGACAGTGCTGGGACAAAACTGAGCTGTGAGAACTATCACTACCCCCAGCAGCACTGTTCTCACCTCTGCTGGCTCACCTGGCTCTCTGACACACTTCTGTCACCTGGTCACTTGGGCTTTTTCTTCCATATTTTGCTTCTTCTCAGTCTGTTGCCTTTGATGAGCAGCAAGTTATTCTGTTTGGGCAAAAAAAACCAACCACCCACCCAACCAACCAACCAACCACCCAAAACAGATTCCTAATAAAGGAATTATTAAGGAAGAATAATTTTAACCTCCTTCCTTAAGCTGAGAGGGCTCCATGAGCCATGTCTCTCTCTGGAGCTAGTTTACAGGCCTAAATGTGAAGCTCAAATATCTGTTAGTCAAATCTAAGGCACTGCAGGAAAACTGGAAATTATTCTGATTGCCTTTCCTCTCACATCCCTGCTCTGACACCTTTGAGCACTGTCTCACATATCAGTAACTGGAACCTTTCTGGTTTTATTACCCCATGAAGATGAGAGGTAATCAGTCAGAGCTCATGTTTTACACATGAAAATGAGCAAATGGGTTAATTAGATGAGATCAAAATAGGGCCAGTGTATAGGGATTTCTTTATCTTCTTGGTCTCTGAACCTTCAGGCAATATCTAGGTGAAGTGTTCATTTTCTGCCATCTTCTGGAGCACTGCAGACTAAAACCATGTTTAAATTTTTGCAGAGTCTCCCAATATCCTGCAGCTTGAGCATTAGGGGAAAATCCTGTCTGGTCTTTAAATTATAAGAGTTAAAAAGATAAGAAGGGCTTGATCACCAACTTAAGAAGTGGCACAGGGAAAGAAATCAGTGGAGCTATCCCAGGAGTTCAGTTCAGTTTTAGGACATGCATTAAGCAGACACAAAAGCAGGACTTTCAGATGAAGTGGTACTTTAGAAAGTCTATTAGGACCTGATTTGCATTTAAATGAGTGGAATGAATGTTGAGAGAGCCACTGCTTTCTCTTCTGTGCCCCAGACAAACAGCTTTGAAAAATCAGGCCCTTGGCTAAAATGCAATTGTGGGAGGAGCTCTCAAATGAAATGTGTCAGAACAAATCACTTCATCAAGCTTAACTGCAGCTTCAGATGGGACATTTTGCTGTGCCACAGATGCAAAAAACCAACCCAACATTATTTTTTGAAGAGGCCAACACTTGGCAGTGGCTGTTTCTGGCCTGTTGGATCACCATGGCAATGGGAGCATGAGCACCAAGAGCCAGGCCACCAGGGACAGACTATGTGGGATTAAATGAACAACTGGTACAGGACTGGCATCACACACAGAGAATCCACTTTTCTATTCACAGGGTAAAATGACCAAAATAAACTCTTGTCAAGACTGTGGCCTGTCAGGAGAAAATTATTTTGCTGGTGCTTACCTTCATCAGCTTTTCCTGGGGGCAGGAGGGTTCCTGGCATCTTCCTTCTGCCACGAGGTGTTTTCTGAGGCACCAACTCCATCCTTCCAGTTCTGTTTCCTTCCATTACCCCTTGCCATGCATGTCTGAGTACTTATTAAAAAGCACAGGCAACTTCATGCAGTGAACCAAACACAACAAAGTTTAATTGAATCATTAACAGATGATCTTTTGGCTCTTTTATGACAGACCCTTTACTTGAGGAGAAACAGGAATTCTTAGCTCTGACAAAGGCTGCTCAGACCTGGCACCCCTGCTCTCCCTGGCAAGTCTGGGGAAGGGAGGGGAGGAAAACAGAGGCTCACTGAGCCATTTCATGGGCACAGCACCACCCTGTTCCCAGTCACTGATGCAGGATGCTCATGTGGGAGGAAACCACATGTCCTGCTCTCTGCCTTCAAAGCAAGGAGCATAAAAAGACTCCTCCAAGCTACAACCCCACCAGGCCTAGAGCAGCCCCAGGCAGGGAGGTGCTGAACCTTTGGCCAGCCCAGGATAGAACCAGTGCTCAGTGATCCAAGCACAGATCTGCAGGAAACATTCCAACTCTTTTGATGCCCAGAGGTGTGTAAATACCAGTTGAATCCTTTCCCTCAGGGAAGGAGATGCTGTAGCACAACATCCTGATGTGGAGGCTGCAAACCTTCCTCCTCAGCAGCTACACAGCTCAGTACCACTCAGCACTGTGCCTGCACTCTTAGCTCAGCTGTTGTCCTTCTCTCCTGATAGAATTCCTTTTGAATTCCTTCTAATTGCCAGGTTCTGCAGGTGTTTTGCAGGACATCAGAAAAGAGTATGCACACATCAGAGAGCACCTTGTTACCTTTGCTGGGGTTCTTTTGCTACCTTTTCTTGCTGAGATCAGACATCCATTCTGGATGGACACCCTGTGGTTTCTGTAAGGCAAAGCTGTATGTGTATTGTTAATGCATGAGAGAGGCTGATAGCTCACTTGCTAGATCCTTCCCTGCTCCAATACCTTTCATACTCCTCACCATTGATGAAGATCAGCAGTCTGATGCTGGAGCAGCCTAAATCTCTCCTGGATTTCTGAGTGCTCTGCCTGTAGGTGAAGAAAAGCCTCCATTTTTAGATCTATACTTACTGATGTGCTTTGATCTCGGCCTTTGTTCCTTGCAGCAACGAGCATGTAGCAACATTTTGCTGTTCCCTGTGCTTGGGGAAGGTCTCTGCTGCTCTCAGCAGCTTGTCTGCAGTCTGTCCAGCTGCTGCAACCAACCCCAGAGTTCACGTTGCACCACCGAGGCTCATTTGGCACCTCATGTTGCACTCACATTTCACAGCAATCCTGTCTCTGCCAGCAGAGATGCAGCTCTGCCCTGCCAGGCCAGTGCCCATCACGTTTCTTTAATTACCTTCTAGCTCTTTGTTCCACCCAGATGGCAGGATAGAGATTTCAAGCTCTGGTGTGAGAACAATAAACAGCAAAGAACAAATGCTAACCAAGCTCAACGTGATTTTTATCTTCCTTTAAAAAGCCTCCTGTTCTCCAATCTTCTCTCTTCAACCTTTCTTAAATATTGGGGAGTAGTTAAAAAGCAAAATCTCTGGTTTTCAACCCAGAAAGCTAATCTATCTATATTACTCATTTCAGGAATACAACTTTTCATCATTCCCCATTTTCTAAAGTCCTTTCAGATCCTTACATTTCCCCACCACACTTTTACAGGAAGCATTCATCAAAAATTGTTCAAACACTTTTTTTTTTATTAGTTAAAAACAAAACAAAACAAAAGAATTCCACAATACCTAGAGATCTTAAGTGCCAGTGCAGATGGAGGCAAGACACAGGTCAGTGAGCCTGATCAAAACACAGAGTGAGGGGAAGGCACAAGGGAGACAGACAGACAGACAGACAGACAGACACACACCTCAGTGCTTATCTGCACCTTACTGACAATCAGAGGAGTCTGGCTTTCATATATTGTATGCTTGGTTTATGAGGCAAGTGAAAGACTACTGAGCTGGATGTAGTTAGCCTAGAGAGAATTTTCTGTTGTAGTGTCAGCTAATATTTCCATGGATGGGCTCTTTTAAGCTAGAAGTCCTGAAGCTGATTAATTGCCTTCATTTTCACCCTGTGAGAGAAGACAGATAGGAAACTAGGTAAATATTTCCAGTGGAAAACATATAGAAGAAAGATCAGTGCTGGTAGTCACCACATAAACTCCCATCAACAGCTACAAAACCATGAGGACTGTGGGTGGTGCAGAAAATAAGTGAATTATCAATCCCTTCTGGCCACCACACACACTCCTGTTGCAACTCCAGGGAAAACAAAGGTGGGATTTTGGCCTGTGGTGGAGGTTGAGCTAACTCAGGGCTGGAACCCAGAAGAAGCCCAGATGCAGTCTTGGGAGCCCTGGGAGCAGAGGTCAGGGCCACTAGGTCACCTTACCTCTCCAGCAGTCACTGGGACTCCCTCTCCAGCCTCTCCCAGCTGCTCTGGTGCAGCCAGGTCCTCCTGCCAAGACACAAGAGAGATGCTTGTCCTTAGCTGCCACATGGAGAGTCATCACCCTCATTATTACAACACCAGAAAACTACTTTAAACTTGATTTGGCCACAGGGGGAAGCAAAAACAGCAGGACCTCTAGAGCCCAGCCCCAAATCACCAATGAATTCTACTGAAATTCCAAAGCTTCTCTGTTCAGTTTGAGCCCACAGTCCCAGCAGGTTATTTTCCTGTCCAGTCACAACTGTTCTCATCAGCTGCTCTGGGGACTGAATCAGGGGAAAAAAAGGTGATGTGATATAAAAAGAAAGAAATCTGAAAAAAGCCACACCTGGTCTGTATGAAAAGCATGGTGCAAATTTATCCCTTTTTTTTTCTCCCTAAGAAATGTGCCTTTAATTTGCATCGTGGTTTTGGTTGAAATGATTCTTGCTAGTATCAGTGTGATCTGTGTTAAGTAAACTCAGTTAACCTAAGCACACCAAATTGTGCACAATTGTGCACTGGAGAGCAGTTTCCCAGCACAGCAGGGACCCAAGGCTGCTGGGGAGAGGCCACCACTCCTAAGGAGGGACATGAGCCACAAGCTTCACAAAACACAGCTCACTACCCTGAATCTGTGGGGGCTGAACCAGCCACAAACTCTGTGGCTTTAAACCCCTTTACATGTGTATATAGGGCCATATAAAAAGGCTTGCACCTTCTAACTCAACAGTGCACAGTCAAAGCAGGGAAATGGCTCTGAAATTGCCTTTTTGAACCTTTACAAGCAGGGTTTTTTTTTGAGTGTTAGGGTGAAGGAAAAGAAACCTGAAATGGAAGCCAATTACAATAGCTGCAACTGTAAGTTATTTGAAGGCAGCTGCCACGTGAAAACATGAAGGTGAGTCAAAGTGACTGCCTAAGGTGCTGAGCTGAGCTGACAAAGCTGGGAGTAACTCACAGGGACAAGAGGCCAAGTGCAGGACAGGCCATTTTTCCACCTGGGAGCAGGGAGGTCAGCTCTGGCAGCTGTGGAAACACTCATGGAAAAGGGGATCCCTTCCTCCAGACCATCCTCAGGACACTGCATCCAGAGCAGTGGGTGAAGAGTGTTCAGCCATCATGCTATTTATTACATCCCTTGCCAAGACTCTGCTCTGGGGGGGGGATAGAATTGACTCATCCATCTATTTTTAGGAAGGGAAGTGACTGTACTGATGGAGAGTGTTTCTAAAGCATGGCAGAGGAACTAGCACAATTGCAGGATGAAGAGGTGTCTGGCCACGGGAGGGATGTCACCTCACAGCCCTTTTCTCACACACCCTTGTGGGCAGAGTGGCAAGCCAGCATGGGATGAAGAAGGGCTCCATGCTTCTTTTGGCTGGAAACTGCAGTCAGGATCACTAGGCAGGGAGATAAAATACAGAGGAGGGCCATGGGGGGGTAAGGGTCTTGAGATAAAGAGACAGAAACCATCCCAGCTATAAGCCTGGCTCCCAGTGTGGTGCTGGGTGAGAAAGCCAGGGTGAAAATCCAGCTTCTCTGGACAGCACCATGAACTTTGCCATGCCTTTCAGGGTTCTTTTCATTAAAAGGGATAAAACATTCTAAGGAAAGGGATGTTGTAACCATGAAGTAATTAGTAACGCTCAGCCTGCTCTTAAAACATCAAGGAGATTTTTTTTTTTAATGCTAAATTACAGTTTGATTCTTCAGCTTTCTTTAGTTCACAGCTTATGAAATTCCCTTTTCCACCTAAGTGTCTGTGTATGTTCTCCTGCCTGAGTCCATACATTAAATGGAATTTAATGAATATATGTTATGAAGGTTTTTTTTTTCCCATCCCCCAAAACTGTGAGATAAACAACCTTACCAGGATCACCTTCCTTATCTAACAGAGAAAGCATGAGGAGTCTAAGTGTTGGCTGCTGGAACATTACTCATCAAAAATTCAACAAATTCAGGGGTAAGCAAGATTTCTTTTCTTTTGGAGGGGCTGTAAAACCAGAAAGGCTCAGTAGCAACCTAATGTTCTACAGATGGAACAGCCCACAATGGGACATCAATTGCATAAGGTGGAGGAGGGTTCAGCCTCCTGTACTGCACTTGACCTTGAGTGCTGGTGCAAAAGCAATGCTACTTGGCAGCATCCCCAGACCACACCCCTGTGAACCCTCAGGCAAGCTGACAGGTCCCATGGACAGGCTGTCCTGGCTGGGCTTCAGTCTCAATGTGCTCAGAGTGATGCTGACAGCTCTGACTAAGAGGTCAAGGCACGATTCAAGTGAGAGGAGACACCCCTGGGACAGGCAGGCAGGCAGGATTCCTGCCTTCCCTACAAATCCAGGTGGACTCTGGAGAGAGCTTTCTTCTCACCCAGCTCACAGCCAGAGTCTCTTAGGGTTTCCTGGGGCTGCCTATCCAGAGAAATTCATATTTAACAATACTTACATTAAGGGCACAGCCCTTAGTCATGAAGTGCAGACTTTAAGGCTTCAGCAGGGCCCCCAACTCAGCTATTCTGCATGTGAAAAATCTACTCCTGCATACACTCATGAGACTGAGAGGTGCCTGTAGGCAGAGTGTCCCACACCACACTGCTATTGCAGCCTCCCCTGCTCCATGGGACACTGAGGGTTATCACCAGGATGTTTGAATAAAAAGGGGAAGAGTTTTGACTATTTATTCTGCTTCACTGTAAGGTGGTTCAGCTGTTGAGTTCCATGCTCCTAGTGGTACTCACCCTGCCCAAACTAACTTACACAAGGAGGTCACTCATCCATTTCTGCTGCTAATTCCTTCAGTGTGACTGTCTTGGTGTCAGTGGCATTGAGTGGCTCCAGTGAACAGAGTGAAGGCCACAAACATCAATGGTTTGAATTCAAAAGGTGCAGTTGTTATGAAAGCAACCAGCCATGGTGCATGTGCATCCCACGTGCTCTAGAGCAAGCACAGAGAGAAACCCAGCAAACACACCCAGCAGATGCACATAACTGACAACAGCTCAGATGATTAATGGAGTGAAAGGAAAAGAAGATCAAACCCAATTCAGGATGACAGAGCCATGAAGTGACAGCTAAACTGTATAAATACTGACAGGGCAAAGAGATCTAAAGGGAAGATTTAGGTGGAGGGTGTAAGGAAGCACCAGCTACCAGGGAAATCCAGTTCCCTAAGGGATATTTTGGGAGAGTGTGTGTGTGTGTGTGTGTGTGTGTTTTTACACATACATGTGCTTGTTCCCAACCATGTAGTGTCTGCAATGCAGCAAACTTTGTGCTGTGTCATGCAGATGAAGAATTAATCCTCTTCTAAGACAGGGATACTTAGTGTTTCTCTCACTGAAATAATCACCCCAGAGACTGGGATGAATTCAGAGTCATGACAAATCACATTACTGATGGGGCTCATTCCTCTGCCTATCAGAAATAAAAATGTGGAGTTTAGAATCTTTTAACTTACATATTTTTTTAGGTAATACTTAAGAACTCCTCCAAATCAGCCAATGCTTTCTTGTGCTCAGCAGTGACCAAAGCCCTGCAAAGCAATGCCAATGCTCCTTAGGCCTGGGCAGGCCTGGAGTTACCTCAGCCCAGCTCTGAGTGCTCCCCCCAAGGGCAGCAAGGAGCAGCAGGGCTGCCAACTGCCCTGTGTGCCCACACTGCAGTGCCTGGCATGTTCTGTGAAGGGCAGGATTCTTCCTCGTGGCCAAAACTGCCTCCTGAGGCTGATGCAGGGAGGGCTGAGCTGGGGCTTGGCCTTGGCTGCTCCACTGCCCTGCCATGGGCTCTGACTTCCCTGCTATGAAATCATCAGGGAGCTACAATGGAGGCAACTGAAAGCACAAAAAAAAAATAGACTTTAGGAACTTCTCTTTGCAATTAGGAAGGAGGAGGAGTCCTGAACAAGCCTCAGGATTGGGTGTAACAGCTCTCTCAGCCTTCAGGGTCTGAAAGGCTGGTGTGTAATTGCAGGATTGCAAGGTTATAATAGAAGAGATTTGGTTTTAAAGCATCTAACTGCTATACCTTGTCACTCTAAGATTCTTAGAGTACCTCCAGCTGGGGTATCATTGCATTACAGAGCTTGGTGCTGCTCTTTTCAGCCTCTTTTTCCATGAGCAAACTGTGCAGCACAACAGGAGGGGATCAGGAGCTAAAACAACTGATGCCAGAGTCCAGCACAGCCCTTCTGCTCCTCTCAATTAAGCTCAATTAGCAGTAGGGATGCTAATGTGCATATGGATCTCAATCATGGCATTGCTGGTCAACAGGTAGTGAAACATGGGGACTATAAAATGTGCACTCCTAATCTAAGGTGAATTAAACAGTAGAGTAGAAGTTCCCTCTCTCACAGAAACAGCTTCCCCAAATCCCTTTCTCCTGTGACTTCTTTTGCCTTGCTTCTCCCCTCCTGTTTTCATTCTGCTGACCACTATTTGGCATGACACTGTATCCAAAGCAGCCTCCTGGCTCCCTCAGTCACTCTTCTCCTTTGGCATGTGACACATCCCACTTTTTCCTCTCTTGATCTATCCCCATTTTAACTCCAAGCAGGCAGACATCAATGGGAGATGACAGAATGAAAGTTCAGCTGCTTAATGCTTTAACCCTCTGGAAAACTCAACTTTGTGCACTGCCTGGAGTCTGCATAAGCCAGAAATGTTACTAGGGTGAGGGGCTCACTGATTTTCTAAGGGACTACCTGCACAAGGATGTGGGAACAGAAAACAGATAACATAAGCTCTGGAATACTAGCCTGAAAGTCTTTTGGGGTAGGACTCAGGATGGAAGAAGAAGAGGATTGGTGCTGCTCAGTGCTTGCCAAAAGGGGAGACAGTTTTGCTATCATCAGCAGATCCCTAGCTCTCCCTGCTCACCCCCCTCATGCCCACTCAGTCAATAGGTAGGAGAGGGCAGCTGGCCTCAGGAAATCAGGAATCCTGCAGCCTGACTGCTGCTCCCTGTGGGAATAGAGATTAACCATATCCCAAGGTCTTAGCAAAACCTCTGGGGTTTTTTTTTGCCCTTTTCACATGCTTTCAGGAGGGTCACTCTTAGCTGCTGCTCTCTTTTGTTAGGCTATTCTCCCAGGATTTATGTGATGTGTAGAAGTTTTGTTTCACATCACAATGTGTTTACGTGCAGCTCAGGAAATTCATCAGCCAACTGGCTGAACAATTCAAACCATTTTGGCCAGCCTTGCTTTGCTTTGATTCTGGGTTTGGGTTTTTTTGTGACTCATCCAGCTCATGTTGCTATCAACACCATTGAAGGGGGGAAGCACAGCCAGGATTACCACAGAGCTGCCAAACATTAGCCTCCAAATAGGTGCTGTTTGTTACCACCCAGTGAGAGCATCTTCCCTAATGATGCAGCTTCATCCAGGGAGCTGTTCTGCTTCTTCCCATGCCCCTTAATCCCCTCACTTGAAGCAACCTCCTTTGCCAAATTGGGCTGGAGGACAGAGGAGGTCTTGTCTGAATCTGGCAGAATCCATGCAGAGTCACGCAGCCTTTATCAACAAGCACTCAGCTGTTGTCAAAAGCAGCCCGAAGCAGAGGAGGAGGGTCAGGCTTCACCAGGAACGAGCTTTGCCTGAATTCCTGCTGCCCTCTGCTGCCTGCAGAGCTGCTCGGCTCAGCGTGTGGCATGGGCACTGGCCAGATGTGAGGGCAAAACCTGAGCTGCCTCCCCTTCATCCCACTCATCCTGGCCAGATGTGCACTGCAGCCTGACTGCAGTTTTACTCGAGTTCCAGGGAAAAATGCTTTTCTATAGCCATAAGAAAATGGGGAGCCAGACTCTTGCCAGCTGTCCCACTGATGGGACAAGAGGCAATGGGCACAAACCAATTCATGTGTCCATCTGAACACAAGAAAACAGTACTTCTATTTTTTTTTTTTCCTCTGAGGGTGTTCAAATGCAGGTTGCCAAGGGATAATATGGAGTTCTCATCCACAGATATATTAAAAAGCCAACTGGATGTGGTCTGTGCTCAACCTGTTCTCATTGACACTAAGGGGGTTGGACTATATGATCTCAAGTGGTCCCTTCCAAACAAAATGATGCCATGACTATATTAATATGTAGTAGTATTGAACATTATATAAAAGCAGATACTGATGAAAACCTCTCATGGAACAGCTAAACCCATCAACTGTAAATGCTTGCAGGTATTTGAAGTGCAATCCAAACACAACATACCTTTTTCACAACTCCTGTGGTGGCCACTATGGTCTCTGCTCCTTCTACAGTCTTGTTTGCCACTGTGTTCACACTGGCTACCACAGCCTCTCCCACCACGTTGGCCTGCTCTTTGGTCTTCTCAGCAACTGGGATTTCAACAAAAGCAGAGAAGTCAGTGAGCTGGGTATTATTCAAGGCTGCAAACTCACTGGGGCAAGACAATGTTTGCATCGAGGGAAAAGAAGCAATTGGCCCTAGTACTGCCCTTATTGTGATTTTTTTAATGTGAGATCATGTCTGAATTTAGGTGATGTACAGGAGGGTTTTGTCTGACTCAGCACTGCAGCCTATCAGCCTTTGTGGGCAACCAAAGAAAGACAAATTCACTGTAGAATACTGACAGACAATGTTGTCAGGGTTGGGAGGGACCCTAAAGCTGCTCCAGCTCCAACCCCCTGCCAGGGCAGGGAGACCTCCCACTAGAGCAGGGTGCTCAGAGCCCCATCCAGCCTGGCCTGAGAAACTGCCAAGGCTGGGGCTGCCCCCACCTCTCTGGGCACCCTGGGCCAGGCTCTCACCCCCTCCTGGGAAACAAGAAGAAGAAATTCTTCCTCAGGGCTGAGCTGAATCCCCCCAGCTCTAGTTTGGATCCATCCATCCATCCCCTCTAGTCCTATCACCATCCTACTTTGGGCAGCCAGGATCTGCTCCAAGTCAACTGCAGCACTGCTGCCACTGAAATGTCTCCATTGCTGCAAACCAACAGTCTGCTCAGTAATGTTTGCTCAATTGTTTTGACCTTCTCTACTAATTAAACATTTTCTCTCACCCAAGTGCACAGCAAATACCAGCTCCTGAACCACCACTCCTGCCATTTGTCAATGGCTCAGCAGTGGCCCCCAGAGGCCTTCCATTTGGCAGGAGCCTCACCAAGTGGGACAGAAACACCTCACAGATCTCCACGTCTCTCAGGGTCATGCTCTTACCTGAGGTGACACTTTGCACTACACCTTCCTTGGTTTTGGTACCTGGGAAAGGAAACACACAGTCCATCAGGTGCTGCCTGGCACTCTGGCCACTGAACACAGACAGAATTCTGTTGTCACAAGGTACAACCAGAGACAGCAGGAGGTGCCAGTTTCCTTCTTCCACAGAGACAATGAGTACCTTTGTGTCAGGAGATGGGTCACTTCAATCACAAACTGTCCAGAGATGTCTAGACCTGAAAAAATCTTAATTATAACATCCTTAAGTATGAGAAGATGTTCCTGGGTTATTTCCAAAATGAAAAGAACAGCTGACTGGAGAGAAATCAATGTTAAGCTAATTGTAATAATCATAAATTCACAGAATGTCTTAGGCTGGAAGGTTCCTCAGAGATCAGCTCATCCAGCCTCCCCACCATGGGCAGGGACACCTCAACTAGAGCAGGTTGCTCAAGGCCTCATCCAGCCTGGCCCTGAACACCTCCAGGGAGGGGCATCCACAGCCCCTCTGGACAATCCATTCCAGAGTCACCACCCTCAGACTGAAGAGCTCTTTCCTCAGATCCAAACCTATTTTCCCTCAGTTTGACCCATTTCCCCTTGTCCCCTCACTGGATGCTCTTGTGCAGAGCCCCTCTCCTTCCTGTGGGATCCCTTCAGGTGCTGGGAGGCAGTTATAAGATCCCCTGATCTCTTCTCCAGGATGAACAATCTCAGCTCCCTCAGCCTGTCCTCACAGCAGAGGTGCTCCAGGCCCTGGATCATCTTTATGTCCCTCCTCTGGACTTATTCCAACAGATCCATGTCCCTCTTACAGTGGGGACACCAGAACTGGCCCAGTATTGGAGGTGGGGTCTCCCAAAAGCAGAGTAAGGGGGGAGAATCACCTCTCCTGAGCTGCTGGCCACACTCCTCTTGATGAATCCTAGGCTACAGTTGGCCTGAGCCCCATGAGCTGGATTATATTGAGTTTCTTGTCAATCAACACCCCCAAGTCCTTCTCTTCAGGGCTACTCCCCACCCACCCAGTCTGTGGTTATGCCTGGGACTGGCCCAGCCCAGATTCAGGACCTTTCACTGTGACTTGTTGCACCTCCTGCAGTTTTCAGTGGCCCATTTCTCCAGCCTGCCAAGGTCCCTCTGGATGGATCCCTTCCCTCAAGTCTCAGAGCCATGGTCCATGTCACTGACAAAGATGTGGAGCAGCTCTGGACACCAGATCCCTGAGGAACTCCTCTTGTCACAGGGCTCCACCTGGACATCAGCTGAGCACAACTCTTTGAGTGTGACCTTTTAGCCAGTTCTTATCCATTGGTGCTCCCTCCATCAGGTCCATGTTTTTACATCTCAGAGTCAAGGATGTCATGTGGGACAGTGTCCAATGCTTTGTAGAAGTCCAGGTGGGTGACATCAGTTGCTCTTCCCATATCATCCAGAGTTGTAGCTGTCACAGAAGGCCACCAACTTGGTCAGGCACCATTTAGTGAAGCCATGGTGGCTGTCACTGCCCACCTCATTGTTTTTCATGTGCCTTAGTACAGATTCCAGGAGGCTCTGCTCCATGATTTCACCTGGCACAGAGGTGAGGGTGACTGGTCTGTAGCTCCCTGGGTTTTCTTTGCTTCTCTTTTTAAAAATGGGGGTTGTTTCCCCTTTTCCAATCTGTGGGAACTTCCCCAGATTGCCAGGACTTCTCAAATAAGATGGCTAGTGGCCCAGCAGCTTCAGCCAACAGTTCCTTCAGGATCTGGGGATGTATCTCACACACACTTGTGCACCTTCAGCTTCTCTAGGTGTTCCAGGACCTGATCTGCTCCTACCCTGGGTGATTCTTCACTCTGCCAGTCCCAGCCAATGCCCTCTGTGACTTGGGTGGTGTGGCTCAAATGGTTACCAGTGAAGACTGAAACAAAAAAGTCATTATTTTGACCCCACATTCCCTCTTGTTTTTCTTTTTTTTTTTCTCTGACATACCTGTAGAATCCTTTTCTGTTCTTTTTAATGTCCCTGGCCATGTTTGACTCCATCAGGGCTTTAGCTTTTCTAACCTAGTTTCTGGTTTCTAAAACAATCTCCTTGTAGTCCTCCCAGGTGACCTGTCCTTGTCTCCACACTTTGTTGATTCCTTTTTTTTTTGTGTTTTATTTTGGGCAGGAGCTCCTTGTTCATCCATATAGATATTCATCCTTACAGAATGAATGGATAAAACCTCACCTACTTCAGTCTTTCAAGACAGCAAGTCACAGCCATGACTCTCTCTCCTGTCTTCCAGCAGGATGCCTGGCTGCAGTGGTCATTTAAAGCTTCATCCTATAATTTCTACTCTATTCTAAGACTCTGGAGAGATCTGAGGCTGAATTTCCAGAATAACCACCCACCTACCAACTAGATTCCCATTTCAGTGCCTCAGCCCAGGCTGGAAGTGCCTGCTCACAGCAACACACTGAATGCAGATGGTTTTATCTCCAGGTTTAAAAGTTGAAAGCACACAGCATATGTGTGCTTTACATTGTCATTCCTCTCCCTGCTCCCAAAGCAGAGAAGCCAACAGGATATGAGGGCATTCAGTTTGCAACACACGTAGCCCCTCAGGAAGAAATGATCTCTGCAGTTTTCCTCCAAGCTTGAAATGACCTCCTGGTTGGAGGTCTGTTCAGTCCTATGGGAGATGGGTTTTCATCCTGCAAAAGGATCAAACTCAGCTCAAAAGAAAGTTAAATAAGCACATCCCAAAATGTTCCACTGGACCCACTTTGTTGTTCCTTTGTAGATCACCTGCACCTCTTCTCAACACTGAGTCATCAAAAGGATTTTTATGGACAGTGATCAAATAGGGAGCCAGGCAGGCAGGTCTTTCACTCCAGAGGTACTGGAGCATCCATGGGCAGGAGAAATTGGCTAGGAACCACCTCTTGTTCTCATTAACAGCTTGAAAAGCAAAGCAGGTGCAGTGCCCTGATAACAACAGAACCAGCCCAGCTCTGCCCTGACTGATACATGTCAAGCATTACTGAAGGTAATTCTCAATTGTTGATTTATTTTGGTGCTTGCAGTGGTTGACTGGGGCAGAACAAAGCTCTGCTACTACAATATGCCCTCAAAACATCACTCCACCCTCCCAAACAGTGTTCAGACTGAAGAGATTCAATCTTGCTCTTGTGAGCAGAAGCACAGCAGTGAGCAGGGCAGGTGATGCTCAAGCCATCAACACGAGCTCCCAAAGGCACACAGTTTGATCCAGTTTCCCTCCCAGTGGAAGACTGCCTCAATACTGGTTTGACAGGCAAAATCTTCTCCCATCTGACACAGTTTAGCCCTATTTTGCTGGTTTTTTTGCTCAAAGAGCAGTTGATAGGTAAGTGAAGTATAAAATGTGCTGTACTAGCCTTGCACATGTCTCAGCTGTGCAGTAAATGTGTTGGGAGACAGGAGATGTACTTCTGTACCTTGCATTTGTTTACCAGACTTTTGATTTAAGATGACTTATCTGGGCTTGATTTCTTTTGCAGGGGGGAGGAGAGGGGGTGGGTGGGTGCCACATTTTCTGATGGAAAAGAATTTCAGAGAGCAGGTAGAAGGAAAACACCCAAACCTATTTCATAACAGCAGCCATGGCACTGGGAGTGCCACCACTGCAGTTGAAGGAGTTGCTTGACTCATCTTCCTACCCCAGTCTCCTGACCACACCCCAATGACTCAGGCTCAGCATCCATTATGCACCAGATGAAATCCAACCTTCTGGCATATAGCCTTGCCAGGGACCTGCATCTGTTGAATCAGAAAGCAATCACCTGATGGGCAAGCTCATTTTCACTCATTAGTCCTTGCCTGCAGCTTGGGTACACAGAATGAAAAGTTCAATGCATCCTGCCCCTTCTGTGAGTGATCTGGAAGAGCTGTGGTATCCTGAGGGAGGGAGCAGGGTGGGGGAGGGAAAAGGTGGACAGGAGAAAGGGATCTATGTGCTGTAAGTCCTGCAGGAGTTTGTGCTGAAGTCTCTTCACTGAGGAGAGCTTGGTGGGCTGGGGCTTTCTGCCACACCTGTGGGTGCAAGCCACTCTGGAGAACTACAAACACCTTCCCTGCTGAGCTTCCTGAATCACAGTGTCCAACAGGACTAGTGA
The DNA here is from genome assembly GCA_025447755.1 of Corythornis vintsioides. Classification (NCBI taxonomy): domain Eukaryota; kingdom Metazoa; phylum Chordata; class Aves; order Coraciiformes; family Alcedinidae; genus Corythornis; species Corythornis vintsioides. The sequence goes on from JAOEGS010018813.1 coordinate 24,112, forward strand.
CCTCAGACTCAGTGCTCTGAGAGTTCTGCATTAACTTCATTCATTCATCACCTATCCTATTTAAACCAAGGAAAAAAAGTGCATTGACTGAGCTGCTGGAAACACACTAACTAGGTGAGAATCCACCCAGAGGCTGTTCCAGTCTGGAGAGCAGACTGTGCTAAGAGCAGAGGTGGTACCCTACCCATTCAGCAAGCCACATGGCAGGAGAGGAGCAGCCCAGCAGGGATGGCAGCACCTCTGACCTGCCCAGCTGTACACTGCATTGCAGGGTTAGCACAAGAGGGAGGCATCTCCAGTCCTTCAGCAGGCACTGTGGGGGGACACTGTGTGGCTCAAAGGGCAGGGATGAGGTGACCACAGTGCCCTGACACCACCTGCTCCAGCTGGATGCCTCTGAGTGAGCACTGGGGTTTGTCTCCTGGCTTGGCAGCAACTCACCAGCTGTGGTGATTGTGCCCAGACATCTGGAACCCTCCTTGGAGAGTCAGCAAAGAGTTAACACAAAGCGAGTCTAGGTGCCCCTGCTCTGGCAGGGGGGTTGGACTAGATGATCTTCTAGCTCCCTTCCAACCCCTAACATTCTATAATCCTATGGGTAAAAGCCAGGGATCCACTTCATCCCTACTAGGCTTTGAGTTTTTTCCCCCCCTTTCCTGATGTTCTAGAAGACCCTGAAACTTTTATGCAAGTCATACATTCTTCTAGCCTGCAAAAATTCAGATTGCAGCAAAGAAGGCTCTAGACCAAGCTGCTGGGGTAGGGCTCTGCAAAGGAGGGAGCTGGGAAGGAACAGTTCAGGTCTCTGATTAACCCTTCACGTTGGCACAGCCTGAGAAAACTCAGCATGGCCAACAGACTGATCATTCCAGTTTTAATCAATATGCCTGGCACTCACCTTCTCTGCTTGTTTAAAAATCAATTCTCTGAGCTCATCAGCATCTGGCCTTTACTTTTCCTGCCTGTGAAAGGCTGAATTTTCCCCAAAGGGCTGAGCAACAGGAACTGAATCAGCCCTGAGGCAAAGCACTATCCAGGGTATGAACTGGTGGTGTGCTGACCAAAAAAAGAAAAGGAGAAATCAATGAATCTTCACCTTGATTCTTGTTTGATCCTCGTGTGTAAGTTTAGTTTTTAAGGAGGTTATTGATTTGTTGAGAGGATTAGAAGAGCAGATTCTGTCCTCGTGGCTGTGCAAAAATGAAAAGCAGGTCATGGAGATGTAGGACATGACTGGACTGAGCCATGAGGAATTAGGTATAAACATCTGCAATGTCTGTGGGGGGACAGGTGCACCCCACAATCCTCCATCATGCTGCTGGCTCTGCTCAGGGACCTCCTCTCTGTGCAGGTGAGCTGGAGACCAGCAGGGCTCAGATGCTTGGGGAGTGAGTGACTCACCCTGTGAACAGTCATCTCAGAAACCTTCTACCTGGGCAGCTGCTCCTTAACACTGGATTAGTTCTGGACACTTCTAGGTCTCATTTGCAGCTGAGGAAACTGAGGCACGGGGAGGATATGGCAGCCCAGGCTTACACAGCAACTCCACCAGGGTGTTATTCAGACCTCCTGCTGTTTACTCCCAAACTTTAGCCACAACAGAATTTCCCCAGAGTTTCTCAGAGACAATGTCATGCACAAATGCAGAGTGAAAATAGTTTTCTCTTACCTACATACATCACCCCTTCTTTAGTCTTCTCTGCAGCCTCTGTCACTCCCTGCTTGGTCTTTTCTGCAGCAGCCACGACACCTTCTTTAGCAATGGAGAAACCTTTCTTAAAGACATCCATTCTTGCTCCTTCTTAGGGTGGTACCTGGGCAATCTGAGTGAGAGACAGCAGCAAAAAGCACCTGAAACCCAGGACTGCAATATGCAGCCTCAGTGAATGGTTAGTTTCTGTGTCAGCCCCTGCATCTGCTCTGACTGCTCCTCTGGATGAAGGCAGTGTGGCAAACCTCACAGCCTTCACTGGCTCTTCTTGATGAAACGTTGCTGCAGAGCAGCCAATGCCTGGGAAAAGCTGATGCTGAAATATTAATGATATGGATCAGCCTGGGCAGATTTAAGGAGGGAGGGGGAGAGGTGGAGGATGACATCGGGAGGTAAGGGACTGCCTGGATGATTTCCAGATGGAGAAAGCTTTTAGAATATGCTGCAGTGCTTTCACTGGTCTGTGAAGAGGGAGAGTTTTTAGCTGAAGAGCTGAGTTCCTGAAAGGGCATCTCCCCGAGGCTGCAGCAGCAGGCAAACACAAGTGCTCCCTGCTTCCCAGAAGATGGAGAGCACACAAAGCTGGCAGCATTTGTAGCAAGCAAACAGAGCAAGGTTTCTTGGTCTGGCTCTTACCAGAACCCACCCTGCACAAATAGGAAGAACATTCTTTCTAGTAAATACTCAGAGAAAAAAAAAAAAAAAAAGGGAATCAGCTAAAGCCTGGTGCTCAAGGAAGGGAGCCAGGATTCCCACTTGCCATGTTTGTCCAGTCTGAAGGCATCTGGTGTAAAGGATGGGTTTGCTCAGCTGCACATCCTGGTACAGCCCCCCATTTCTGAGAAGTCATATGGCTGTTGGGGGAAGTGCTGTTTCCTCCTGTTCCTGTGAGCAGAGCTCTGCCCTGCCAGGGAAATGATGTTTCACACCTCAGGGGGCTCTTCTGCTGGAGCAAGAACTGGGCAAATCAGTTTGCACAGAGGATCCATCCAACCTCAAGGCCTTCCTAGAACAAAAAAACCCAAACAGATCATCATTAATCACAGTTGGATATGCTGGTAGCTTGGATTGAGGGTAAATTGCTTTCTAAAGTAGATCCTGAGTGGCCCAAATTGTCCATCTTCTCCTCACAAATCCTTCTGCTCACTTCTAAACAGACCACCTTTCCATTTGAATGCAGATGAGCCTAATCTCTGACAGACTAATAAAGTTATCAGTTGTTCATTTCAATAACCAAGATTCAGTGAAAGGCCATCACAACACAATTAATTATTACAGACCTCTCACCATTCTACACTATTGCATTAAAGAGTGGAAAAAAAAGAGACTTTTCTTCACAGTTTTCAACATTTCCTTTGTGGGGTGGATTGAGCAGTACCCAAAGTCCAT
>JAOEGS010018813.1:27712-40974 GCA_025447755.1 Corythornis vintsioides
TATATTCCTGTGCCATTCAACCAGTGATTTTAACCCAGAATCAGTCACAAGCCTCCCATCAGGCACAGGACAGGAGTCTTGTTTTTACTGCATTTGGTAAAAAGTGAATTTACCATTTTTGGGAATTGCTACAGGACCCAGTTAGGTTGTTGGGTTGTTTGCTTTTTTTTTTTTTACAAGACTTTCAAAGAGCATTAAAGCAGAGCACAGAGCTTCCCAGGGTTATGGTTTTTACTGATATTTTCAGGAGAATGCCTAAGCTGATAAGGCTGAGTGAGAAGTGTATTTTGATTTTGTTAAGCTATTGTTCTGTCCTTGTGATTTGTACAATTGAATTCTACATCTTTTGCATTGCTATAAAAGGTAACAAATACAAATATCAAGGATCCTGGGATATGAAACATGAATCATCACCAGATTGTATCAGCCAGTACTGGAGTGGGATACTCCTTTCCTGCCTTCTCCTCTCCCCATGACCTTCAGAAAGAGCTCACAAGAGGCATTGAAATGTCTCTGGACCCATTCCAAGGTACCAGGCAGTGTTTTGCCTTGAAATCCTTTCAGGAAAGCTCAGGACAACATCATAGGTGATCCATCCAGGGCATCAGTAACTGCTCCTGCACGTTTGCCACCCCGTGGCACCTGCAGTCCCCTATTTCTGTTCTGAGCAGATGAGTCAGTCCCAGTTTGTTGCCAATGATGCCTCAGGCAAACCTAACAGCAGGAGGTCATGTAAGCAACCTTGGCTTTCAGGTTTTGGTAGGATCTCAACTTTGTGTCTGATGCACTTTTTTATGAGCTAACAATCCTCTTATATCTGTCAACAACCTTCTTTTCCCTGTTACCTACCTTGGAGAGAAGTCAGTTAAGATAGACATTAAATTCCTTTTTTTTTTTTTTTCTATTGAGTTTAATCACTATCACTTTTAAAACAAATTCATATCCCAACAAACATTTAGGTGATCTTCATAACACCAAAATAAAGCCTTGTCTTGAGCAACAAATAGCCATCCAAGAGTTGTTCATTTAACATCTGAATTTGGACTGCCCAAGTCTTGTCCACCTAGCCTTTTACTGAATAACACCGTGGTTTCTTGAGGGGTTCTGAAAGGTGCAGGTATCACCTCCCACATGTCCAAACCTCTCTCTTGGTGGCTAATTTCTGTCAGCAACACCAGAATATGGGCCAGACAAGCCTAACTCAAAGCACAGAAGCAAGGGAAAGAACAGAATGCAAAGTAGAAATCAAGATTCCCCATCCCGTTTTTTATTTTATGTCTGCAACAGCTTAAATCAGGACTTTACTTAATTTCTCTTCCCTTTTTAATTTAATCTCTAGACAAAATCCTAACCTTGCCCTTAACAAATAATTTGTGCTGGAGACTGACAGCTGACAAAGGCATCTTTCTGGGAGCAAGGAGTGGGATTTGGTCAGATTCTATTAAAGTATTTAAATGGTGTCTGGTGTTGTTTGAAAGACAGGGAAGGGAAGGAAAGACAGGCTGCTTTTGTGACTGGTAAATATCCTTGGGTCAGGAAGTTTTTTGTCTGGAGAATAATATTAACATTAATAGGATCAAACCTTCCTCTATATAAACAGAAAGCCTCTCTCTCTCTGTTTATGCAAACTTCAAACTGCAGAAGGGAGAACTGTCTCAGATCATTCATTTTCATGCTGCAACGACAACAACTAGTTCTGCCTGACATCCTTCTGGCAAACAGCTTGGGGCTGGAATCCCTATGTGTCCATCTGCATAGTTAATGAGTGATTTCCTCTGCCAGGGAATGATGGGCAAGCCATTTTCAAGGCACACACACCCAGAGTGCTGCCAGTCCAGCAGGCTGACCTCTGCCATCCAATACCACTGAGCAAACCAAGAAAAACAGCAGCAAGAATTCAGTTTCTTCCTCTGAAGGACAGGCCAGCAAGGGGAATTGCTTTCCCAGGCCAGCAACCCTGCTCCTCTCCCTCCCCATGCTCCCCTTCCCTGGAGCTGGTGCACACACATCTGTGAGCATCACAGAGGGCAGGGAATGAGACAGCATTTTCCAGAGCTAAAAAACAATCCTAATGAGAAGTCATTCCCTTGCTGTGTAGCTATCAACAAAACTGTCCTCTTCATCTTCCCAGACATAAAACCCTTTCAGCAGTTAAGTCTGCTTCAGAGGTTTGGAGCTGGGATATATGAATCTGAAGCAACAGATGCTTATTAAAATAATTCCATCTTTTCTTGACTTTTAAAGCATTCTTTCCAAGACTTTTTAATAAACTATTGTAAATACACCAATTCTGACTTTAAGTCCACAGTTAAGAGCGTTAAGGAGTAGGCAGTAAATCTGGCAGATACAAAAGAAACAAGAAAAAAAATCAGAATCTGTCAATTAAAAAAATCATTTTTAAAGGCTCTTTCTCCAGAGGGAGACACTGACTGGAATAACCAGCATGTTTGCTTTCCAAGTCCGTACACTCTCCTTACCATGCATATTGTTGGCCACCCACCCCCTACCCAACTGTATCTGCAGGGCTCTGACTCTTAAACAAACAAAAAGGGGCTCAGATGACATTTTTTTGCATCTTATGCAGATTATCCAGAAGTCAGTGCTGCTATTTGACAACTTCATTATGGAATTGCAAACTGGACATTGAATTCTCAGGGCAGGCAGCTTTGGAGGCAGTTAAGAGCTGTGTTTAATGGTTATAACTACCAGGCAAGGTAAGAGCAGTGATCTGCAAGATCCCAGGGCATACCAATGGATCTATTGCTCAGAAAAACTTCATTTTCAAACAGTATTTTAACTTTGATTTGGCTCCATTCCAGCAGTAGTACCCTGCTCCATAAGAATCACAGAATTATTCTGGTTGGAAAGGACCTCCCAGATCACTGAGTCAAACCAAACAATCCAGCCCCTCAGGGTCTGTCCTGGCATGCTGGGCCCAGAGCTGAGCCCAGCGCTGAGATGAGGTTTCCCCAGGCCCCAGCACAAGGGCCCCATCCCTGCCCTGCTCCTGCTGCCCACGCTGCTGCTGAGCCAGCCCAGGCTGCCCTTGGCCTTCTTGGCCCCTGGGCACCCCCTGGCTCATGCCCAGCCGGGTGGCACCAGCACCCCCAGGGCCTTTTCTGCTGGGCACTGGCCAGCCTGCAGCTGCTGGGGGTTGTTGGGACCCAAGGGCAGGACCCGGCCCTTGGCCTCCTTGTCCCTCAGACAATTGGCCTGGGCCCATCACCCACCTGCCCCAGTCCCTCTCAGAGCCTCCTGCCCTCAGCAGGTCAGCACCCCACACTATTGGGTGTCTGCAAACTCACTGAGGGTGCCTCAGTCCCCACAGCCAAGTCATCAATAAAGATGCCAAAGCAAACTGGCCCCAAAAATAACCCTGAGAGACACCAACTGCTCCCTGAGGGACACCAACTATCCACTGAGGGACGCCAACTGCTCCCTGAGGGACACCAACTGCTCCCTGAGGGACACCAACTGCTCCTTGAGGGACACCAACTGCTCCCTGAGGGACATCAACTGACCCCTGAGGGACACCAACTGCTCCCTGAGGGACGCCAACTGACCCCTGAGGGACACCAACTGACCCCTGAGGGACACCAACTGCTCCCTGAGGGACATCAACTGACCCCTGATGGACACCAACTGCTCCCTGAGGGACGCCAACTGACCCCTGAGGGACACCAACTGCTCCCTGAGGGACGCCAACTGACCCCTGAGGGATGCCAACTGACCCCTGAGGGACGCCAACTGACCCCTGAGGGACATCAACTGACCCCTGAGGGACACCAACTGACCTCTGAGGGATGCCAACTGACCCCTGAGGGACGCCAACTGACCCCTGAGGGACACCAACTGACACCTGAGGGCCACCACTGGTGCCCAGCAGCCAGCTGGATTCCACCCCAGCAATCCCAGCTCTCTGGGAAGGGCCAGCCAGTCAGTTTTTAACCCAGTGAAGTGCACATCAAGCCTAAACTAGGCAACTGAAAACTGAATAGATATCTCCTGATGCTGGCTGCTGTACAGTTGTCTTTCTCATCTAGAAGGCACCTCCTAGAAGATACTGACCTCAGGAAGCAATAAGCAGATTGTTACACCTTTCATGTCTGCTTTACCTGGCTTCATGCTGAGGTACCAGCTCAATAAAAAAAAAAAGGCAAAGTTTTGGTGTACCTTGTTCCTAAATAGGTACACTCCTCATACCTGTTCCTCTACAGATGTTAAAGCAAGAAAACTTACAGCTCAGTCTGCCCATAAATCTAATATTGTGAACCAACAGTGTATGTATTCAGCCCACCCCAATGAAAACAGCTATTAGCCAGAAACCTTAACTAGTATTGAGTAAGGAAGATCCTTTGTGTAACTCGTGCCTTCCACGTGCTCATGGCAGCATCTTGTGCTGCACCCGTAACAAGGAAACACACATCAGTCCCCAGCATGCTCAATATTTTAATATCTTTCATAACTGCTACCAAAAAGTCATGCTAAATTATTAACTTGCAAATGGCTGAGCAATCTGTGCTTCCCAAATGCTGTGCTTCCAGGCAAAGAGCAAAGGCACAGAGGATGGGCTCTTGCACCTGAAGGAGCAGCAGATATTCTGAGATGGGAGAGCAGCAGAGAAACCCTGCCCCACCACTAGGGAGGTATCACATCCACAGAGAATAAGGATAAGAATAAGGAGTGGAAAGGTATATACTGAAAGACAAGCCCAAAGGGTTTGGAAGTAGGTTACAAGTTCTCTATCTGTACCACAAAATCACTCTCCTGCAAGCCACAATCACACCGAGGTTCAGGTTGTAAGCCTGTTTTGTCTCATGTTTGTTTCAGTTCCTTCCTGATAAAGGGTCTTAAGCAAACAAACGTAATGCTTAGGTCATGTCTAGTTGCTTGTAAGAAAGGCACATTAGTATGTGAAACATGGCACATAAAATATTCACACATTAACATGCATTACAGCAGGATGCACACAATTTGGAAATAAAAGCAGCAGGAAGGAACTGAGGGAAGCTGCTTATTTCTTTCAGCCTGCAGTCCAGAACTTGTGATTTCATCTCCCCAGAGAAGTGACTGCAATGGGAAGAGCAGGTTTTGCCCTTAAAATGATCAAAATCTCTCTTACCTTTCCCCACATGCCACCATCTCTGCCCTAGTCCTTAGCTGCTCTTGCACAGTGGTGTCTGTCACAGGCCAGCAAGGACATTGCTGCATTTTCCTAGATTCTTCCAGAAGGAGCAGGGTGCAGATCCAATCTGTGTTGAGGAGAGGCAAATTCACAGCCTTTAATAACAAGGCCTTCCAAAATCATGGTGAGATTTTCCAGCTGGCATGGGTATGACTCCAGAATATCTTCATATATAATAATGCTCTGCAGGGCTGTGTATCTCATCATTGAAGCTGAGCCATGATCTAGCAGTGCTGCAGCAGCATTCCCACTTGTTTTGTGGACCAGCATTCTCCTTCAATTTATATTTCAAAATGCCAGAGAGCATCCTCCTGCGAGACAGTGAGACAAGGAATACAGTTGATGATAGCAACAAAACTAAAAGCAGCACCATCAAGTAAAGCAAAACCAGTAAGAAAACCACATCCAACCTTCATAGCCTTTTAAACGTCACTATCAGGATGTGGTGACTGGGGCAGCTCTTGACAGCAGCTCTTCACAAGTGGCTTTTGTAATAATAATTAAAAATGCACACACACACACACACACACACACACACACACACACACAAATCAAGCACAAGATCCAGAGATGCCAATCCAAACAGAAACTCTTCAAAATGCTCAGTACCTGACCTCTCTGAAGGACATGAAAGTCTTCCACTTTGATGGGAACAGAGCTATTTTGCAACAGCTGCACAAAAATGGATGTTTGTAAGCTGGTTTTTTTTCTTCCCTGTGCACTTACTCTGAATCCCTTTATGCTTATAATTTGCTGTACATACCATGAATATTTTCATGCTAAAGGCAGGGTGTTTCAGACTTTCAACTAGAGAAAAAAAACCCCCATGTGCAGACACTGGAGCAAGCAGGTCTGTGACATTTGCTGGCACTGCAATGAGAGTCTGTTACACCACTTAGTATTTTCTTTCCTTTCTTTTCTCTTCTCTTCCTTTCCTTTAAGCTAACATCCTTTTCCTGTGCTTGAGGGAGAAGGCAGTTGATAAAAACCAAGTTCCTGTTCACAGATAAGTTTAGAAGGCAGCCAAGCTCAAAAGTTCCTTGAATAAGCTATATTCCTACCACCTTTTTTTCCTCCCTCTGTCAGAGCTGTTTGAGCCCCACACAGGAACCAGCCTCACATTGTTCAGCAGCCAGGGACGTTTCCACAGTAGCTGGGAGGGTCGAGGCTTTTTCCGCTCTTTGTTACAAACCTTTTTTTTTATTTTTTTTTTTTATTTTTCCTTCCTTCTTCCAACTTTCCAGTTAAAGAATATTGCTGGGGCATTCCTGAGTTAATCCAGGCTGAGCTTCAGAGAAGAGAACAACAGACAGGTGTCACTGGGTGGGGAAAAAAACAAACCCCACAATGCTAGTGAAGCTTTTGCTCCTCTGCAGTACAATAGGATTGGCAAAGCTGGTCAAGCACTCAGCCCACGGTGGACATCATGATGGTTCAGTGCACAGCAAAAAGCCACACTTTCCTGAGGCCTCTGCATACCCCCAGAGGACTGCTCTGTCACACGAGGAAGAAGGTTATTGGGAGGCAGAAGGGCTCAGGGAGGATGCTCAAGATTACCCTTCGAGTGTGATCTCATCTCATCAGGAAGACAGACAGGATTTTGAAGCTGCAAGCCCACAGCCCCAAAATGGGTAAGTACCTTTGTGTGTCTGAAATGATCTGTCATAGTGCAATTCTTTTCTGACATCTTTATATCCTGCTGATTAACGACCACTTTCAACAGAAGTTTCTCCTCAAAACATTTTCAGTTGTAGGGATCAGTCTATATTCCAGTGGGAGGGCTTGAAATGTGTTAGCTACAGGAACAGAAAGCTGAATTTGCTTGTGGAGGATGAAGCCACAAGTGGCACCATCTCTCTGAGAAGCCAGAATGGGGCTAGAGGGGTTTGCACACACCTGGCAGATGTGAAGCCTTCCAGTTCTGCTGTAGCACCATAAACCAAAATGGTATTTCTGACAAAGCAGAACTAGAAGGAAGTAATTTTCTGACTCTCCTCACAAACTCATGTTGATTATTTCTGCTGACCATGGCAACCTTTCCCATCACTGGAATGTGCCTGACTGCAGACTTGGGTCTTAGAAATGGAGAGAGAGGCAGGATGTAGCAAAACAAAAATACTGAGGAGTAAATATAACAAAGTAATAATAAATAAATATGGAAATGACTACAAATTCAACCCCCTAAAGCAAGTTCTTCTGAGAGTGAAATACTTCTCCTGGTGATCTATAGCAGACAAGCAGCCATCCTGAGTAGAAAAGGAATGTTACTTGACTAGAAAGATTTCCAAACACTATGATTTCCCTGAGTTTTACAGGGCATGTAAGTAGGTCTCTAAATGTTTAAAAGATGAAAACCAAGCAGGACAGTGAATGAATCTTTTATAGCCCTGATGGATGGGTACTGCAGAGCCCTGTTTGGGAAAGCTGAAGCAGCAGCACAGTGAGTGCTGTTCACACCTCAGTGCTTCAGGATGCTCTGGTAATTTTCCCTTTAAATGCTCTTGAGGAAAGGGGAAAAAGGGAGATGAAAAGAGAAAATAAAACCTTGCTCTTGCCATGCTTCCCTTTCCTGAAACCTAAAGGATGCAGTCTTGTTTCTAATCTCATGTAAAATGAAGGCCTCCCCTCTGCATGGTGAGTGTATTAAAACCCTGTTGTCATTCACACTCCATCTCCTCCCAGATCTGTACTTCCCCCCCATTAACCTTAAGTCATTTTCTGGAGCCTTTAAGTGTTCCAGTTTCCTGAGAGGTGGTGTTTCCTAATGACATGCACTGTTAATGTACCAACCTCTGGTCAATGCACTTCAGACACTGTCAGAGAAAAGAAAACAAATCCTAAGTGGCACTCTGGGCTGCCACATTCTACTGCAGGGTGGCAATCATTTGACTGCTGATGGAAATGCCAGAAGTGCTCTGAAAACTGTAAGTACTATGAAAATTCAGTGGTGTAAATAGGTGCATGAACAGGTCAGCAAGATGCTGGAATATCCTGATTTAACAGGGATTTTTTTCCTTTGCTATGTGCTTCTGCAGTCCAGTTCCCCACCAGCTATTACTCATGCTAATTTCCTCCCAAGAAGAGAAATACTTCCTCCCTTCATGGAGATAGTTGCATAATGAGTCAAACCATAATGCTCTTCCCAATTATAAAGCTCTGTTGATGACTACAGGCAATCAAAATGCAGCCTGGCAGTAGCTTCAAGGTATCTGTTTTTTTGCTAAAGCTGTCTCACTTTCCTGGCACACGAGCCCAGGAAAATGGCTCTTACAGAAGAAATCTGAGAGGAACTTTATCCAAAAGTGAGAAGAGAGAGAATGAATAAGAAGGGACAACACAGATCCCCTTGTGACTGCACTCCAGAGTCTAGAAGTGCTTGTAAATGGCAGAAAGAGAGCCTAAAGTCCTCAAGTGCATGTCAGGTACTCATGGCTGGAGTACCCTGCTGTGCAGGGATCTGGTATTTCAGATAAGAAAGATAAGAAGCTGTCAGGAATCTGGTATTTCCTCCCTATATGATGTGGGAAAAAGACTGGGCTTACACCTCTAAAGGGGAGAGAAAGAAGCAAAGCATCAGGAGTTCATCAGGAATTAAGAGACAGGAGAAAATAAAGACATAAAAAAACCCTGAGATGATGAATCATTTTCTCCCAAAGCTCTGTCCCATTTCTAGTTTGATTCTGAAATAGGAATATAATGATCAGAACTAGGAAAGAAGCAAACATACAACATCTGTAGTCATTTTGTCTCTGAGAAAGTTTTGGCTCCCATCACTTTTGTTAGAACATTATGTGGGTTTTTCCACCTCTATTCCCTACATATTAGGAATAGTAATAGTTATTCAAAATATTCTTTAGAATAAATAGTAATAATTAAAAATATTCTTTGTCTTATTGCAGTTATTTGAATAACTGAGACCACCATGACTAATATGTCCAAGGTAATTGTCAGACAATCATCTGGTTCCTGTTTCAACATGTCAGATGAAATGACTCATTAGATCCCAGTCAAATGCTTGGATATGTTACTTTACTAATGAGCTCCTCTCAGAATAACAAGATGATTCTAACAGGAGTTTTAAAATAAGAGAATTAATAAGATGTCACTGACCTTCAGGTGACTTATAAAGAGAAGTGTGTCCATGATAATCCTCATTTCAATTCTTCATGAGAGGAAGAACTAGGCAACATTTTAGTGAGTATCTGTCAAACAGAAGCAGCTCTTCATGTTCAGAGTGGATGAGTGTTGGTACATGTTACTTAAAAATCCAAACAGGTCAATTTTCCAAAGGAAATCACCTTTTTTTCCCCTCTTTCTCCCTAGAAACTTTGCCTCACATGAGCTGATTGGTTTGACTTCAGCTGTTCTCTGGCTGAGTTAAATGGATCCATGTGTACCCAGACTTTCAGCAGAATTAAAAAGGGAGATGAAAGCTCAAATACATGAAAATATCTGTACCATGAAATTGCTGGACTACAGCAGCTCAGAAGGAACACAGAGTAAAAACAGGTTCTAAATTCCATACGTACTCAAAGTAGGGAATAAATACATTTTCACTCTTCATTTCCCAGATCAAACAGATGCAGAACTTCACAGAAATGCTCTGTTGGTACTGGTGGCTTTCCTGTGTGGAAAATCCAGCTAAAATGAGGCTTGAGAAGCTGTGTGGGACATCACCAGATATGTGCAAGTTCTAAAAGCAACCCAGTAAATAGCAACTAAGAGCTTGCACCAGCTCATCACCCTCTCTAATGCTTACCATGAGGTGCAAACAATTCAGCTGCTGTCTGATAAGTCACATTGAAAAGGATAATAAATATGTCAAGGAGATATTACACCACTGTTGTTATCCTGACAGCTACATGACACACCTGAGAGCTTGTCAAAACTTGTTCTGAGTGCCCCTGGGGATCCTTCTTTCTTTAGAGCTGCTTCCATCAAACACTTGGTCGTGACACATGGTGCTGAGCTGACCTCAAGGGGGCTGAGGGCCATGCATATCTACAGATCAGAGAGCCATGGGAAGACCTCTGTGGTAATTCCACTCAGGGGGGCATGTTTTCTCTCCCTACAAGCAGATAATTTCTTAAGCAATGCACTGACCAGCCTTTAGGAGAGCACTGTAGCCTAGTGCTCCTGTCTTTCCTCAGCACTGAGCCAAACCTGAATCCCTGTGCCCACACCACCAGTCAGGCTGGGAACTCACATTTCATGCCCTTAGTGTTCCTATTTCATTAAAACCTCAATAAAATAAACTATCTCCAAGGTGCAGTCCCACCCCAGCAAAGCCCAAAGCTGCCTGTACCCTCAACTGGCCTGTCCTGGCTGTCAAGTAACAGTGTAAAGCAGAGCACTTAAACATTCCAGGTTAAAAATAGACTTGGGAAAAGGCAGAGGTTATTTTTAACTTTCCCCCTTCAGTAAGCACATGGCCAGAGCTGATCCTCAGATAGATGGCTCAGCCAGTAAGGGAGAAATGGATTGTGGGGATCAGATGGGAAAGAACAAAGCAACTAAAGCTGGTTTTCTCATCCAGGACAAAGGCTCACAGATCTACTCATCTTTCCAAAAGCAGAATCATTGCCAAGTAGTCCTTGTTTTGAATTTGCCCTAACCAGTTGAGTACTTTTCATTCTTTAATCCACAAACACACATTCAGTCTTGAAAATTGGGATTTTTTCTTACAATTTCTGGGGAAAAACAAACAAAAAAAGATAAAACAAACAAAAATCCCCACCACCTGCACTAGAAAAAGGCAGAAATCTTCAGCATAAGCAAATCCTTAATTGCATTAACAACATGTTGAGGTTTGGAAACGTGGTTCTGTGAAGCCACTCTTGATTAGAGGAAGTCTTCCTGCTATCAACTAGGTGAATTCTTATCTCCCTGAAGCACTAACTCTGCACCAAGACAGCCACAAGGCACCAGGCCTCTCTCTGTGATCCCCCAGCCTGTCAGAACACAGAACAGCCACCCTCCAAAGTGTAGCCAAGCAGAGAAAATTCAAATCACTCCAAGAAAAGTCAGAGCAACTCTTGCATCTTAACAGGTTTGTTTTGTTTGGTGTTTTTTTTTGGTCTGCTTTCACAGGAAACATCCACTGATTTAATTCAGACCAGTTGCACACTGACTCATCTATTTAATCACAACCTGACAGGGACTTTCTTAGGATGCTTCTAAGACACTGAAATTTCCCAACAAAGTAGCATAGAACAAATGCTTAAACCAAACCAGGTTAGGATGAAGTGCAGCTCCATGGGATCTCCAGCCCCTGACATGCTGCAAACTAGTGGAGTGGCCAATCAAGAATAGATTTTGCAGTGTGCCCAAACCTTGGTGACACTGGTCTGCCAGTGGTGCCATTGCTGCTTCAAGGCAGGTCACTCCTGACACAGGACCCCTGGGAGAATCTTCACCCTGTAAGAATCAAGAGATGACATTTAAATGAGCCAGGAGTGGATGGAGATGAGAACTGAGGCAGGAGTTGTTTCCCAGCAGAGGGGTGGGCACTGGCACAGGGTGCCCAGGGAGGTGGTGCCTCCACCACCCATCCCTGCAGACATCCCCGGGGGGGTTGAGGAGGCTCTGAGCAGCTGAGATGTCCCTGCTCTCAGCAGGGGTTGGGCTGGGGGAGCTCTGGAGCTCCCTCCCAACCCAGACATGTCTAGGATTCTATGAAATCCAAGCTGCCCTCTGCACAGGCTGCAGAGCTTCTGTTGTGGGGAGGATAATATGAATGAGGCAATGGCAGTGGGTGCTCTGTGCAGAGGGAAAGCCTCTTGCATTTATTTCTCTGAGGTAGCCTGTGCAACAGTTGGATTTAGCTCAAAACCAGTTCTTAGTCAAACCTGCTTTCTCTTGAGCTCCTGCTCCCAGTCAGGCTGCAGCTTCAGGACTGGATTTGCTCTGAGAGTCTTCACTGTGCTCAGCTTTTAGGACAGTCATGAAAAGATACTTCTGCCTTTAAACTGCTGTGTGTTAATAGGTTAAAGATTAGTATTTTACCTCTGTTGCACTGCTTTTTTTTTTCTTGTTGGTGCTGAATTTGCACTGAGGGAAAACCAGAGCATGGATTCCACAGCTAAAGCCTCACTCATTTTTCTGCTTCAGTTGGTATAAATCATTCTGTACAAATCAATTCCAAATTGTTTAAGTTAGAAGGACACTGTCATCTTGTAGCACCTCTAAGCAGCAATAATTACACAGGATAGAAAAGGAAAGTTTTATGGACCTAAAAAGTGTTGGGTTCTGTCAGTGGTAGACACAGGAATAGCTGGAGAGGAATTTTCAGCATAATTAGAGAACCCAGCTTTCCTGAGAACAGAAAGGTGAGGAAACTGATGTGAAGGACAACCCAGTTGTACCAGCCAAAGGAATAATTAAACACATGGAAAAAACAACATCCTGAAGCTTTTGTTCAAGCAAAAAAAATTCCACTGACCTAGGAAGTGTCTAAAATGATGCACTGCAGTGCCAGTCATCAGAACAGGTAACTAAGAGAAAGAAGTGAAGTACTTCCCTCAGCTGGGGAGAAAAAGAGCCCACCCCATCCATACCCACCTGAGCAGACAACTGCTTGATCTGGTTCTGTGGGTTTTACTTAATTAACTATAAGTTGGCACAGCCAAACCCCAGAATCAGAGATAATGCTGCCTGCAGTTTGGGTTGTTTCAGTAAAAGCAGAAGTATTATCCCACATAAGAAAAAAAAAAATCATTTTAAGCTCTTTTTTTTTTTGTTTAAAGACCTTAAAGGTTTGAATAAAAGGAGTTTGAGCCAAGCTAAATTTGCTGAATCTTATTTAAACACAGAATGCTTTGTCATCAGATGTATTTCACCTTACACAGAATACCCTTGCCTCAAAACAAGGCAGGAGAGGAGGGAGTGTGAAGGAGGGAATGTGAAGGCTTTCCTCCCCAAGAACAGAATAAAACCTAGGGGAAACCATCTAGCAAAGAAAATGATTCAGATATATTAAAAAACAAACCAAAAGGATTCATCTGCTTGGATGGGAGAAGCAACTGAGCAAAGAAAACATCTGTATCCTGATTTTTGCCAGGGATAAGAAATAATAATT
>JAOEGS010018814.1:0-14013 GCA_025447755.1 Corythornis vintsioides
GGTGATGGGTTGGGGGTATTTTGGTTTTTTTTTTGTTTCTGAGTTTGTTTTTTTTTTTTTTTTTTTTTTGTTTTTTTTGTGGGGGGGGGGGGGGGGGGGGGGGGGGTGTGTATTGGTTTTTTTTAAGTGAACTTTCTAGTACAGTTTTGGACACAGTCCTCAGGAGGAATACAGCATCAAGCAGCTGGAGCTCAGTAATATATACTGAAGTGCCACAGCATTGCTCCTTCAGCCTCTTTCAGAGGCAGATGATGAAATTTCAAAGGTTGCTTTTGCACTGGACAAAGCTTGTGGATGGAGAGGTGGATGCAGACTTTAGGTGACTGACTTGGACTTACTGTTGTGTCTGATGCAGTAGAAATGTTTCCTAAGATGTCCCCTCCAAACCTGCATTCTTGGATTACTGACTCTTGTCTTATGCCATCACGGGCAGGCATATTGCCTGCTAATTTTAGTGAACCTACCAACCTCTGTCATAAACCCCTTTTTATTTTTCCTTCTGTTCCAGGATGTAGGATTTTTTCCCAGTATTTCCCCATTTTTTACTAAATGATGTGAAGTTAGTGTGATTTGAGTTAGAAAAAGAGAGAACAATTGGGCATGCTGTTGTGACCCTACTTAAATCAGCAGTGTAGGACAGTTGTAGCTGAAAATGGAACATATTCTTTATATAATATATAATTATAAGTAATATATTTACATCTATATGTAAAATAATCTGTAAAAATTGACTTTGTACAAACTCTTGGCTGTACTTTATTGCAAGGTGCTGGGTTGCACTTTTAACTGTTGTGTAGTACTTTTTGTATCTTTGTAGGTCTTTTTTAATGTATATAACATGTGGGTCTAAGGTTTATGTAATGATTGGCCAGGTGATGATCTAAAAAAATATTTGAGATGTTAAAATTAGATAAAGCTAATAGCTAGTGTGAGAGTAAATATTTCTGAAGGACATCCATTTTCATCATCACTAGGATAGATTTTTGTACAGATCTACAGAGGAAGTGAAACTTCACTAGTTAGAAGAGCCCTACACTTGAACTCAACTGTGAGGTCAGTTTAAAAATACTTTATGGAAGCTCTTAACAGAGTATTGGACTTAGGTCCAAAAATACCTTGACTTTATTTTTTTACATAGAGGGCAAGGATTTTGGGGTAGTGTTGGTGTTAAAAATGTAGAAGAAAAAAAAATTTAAGTAGAGGCAATCTAGTCCAACCCTCTGCTTAAAGTGGCATTGACAATAAGATGTTGTTCAGGGCTTTGTGCAGTTGAGCTCTGAGGCTTAAGGCTGGAGATCTTCAGGATCTCTGGGCTCCTGTTGCAGTGTTTGATTACTTGGGGTGGGAAAAGTCTTCCTATGTAGTTGTAATTTGCATTGTGGCACATTGATTGCTACCCTTTGTCTTTTTTTCTGTATGTCTCTAAGAAGTCTCAGTCCTCTCTGTAGTCTCTAAAGGCAGTTGTAGACTGCAGCATCATCCCTTTGAGCTGTAAATAGCTGATTGGCCTTCATGTGGGGTACACTGCTGCCTCATGTTCAGCATATCCCCCAGCACCCCCAGATCCCCCTTTGCAGGGCTTTCCAGCCAGTTCAGTGCCCAGCCTGGGCTGTTGCACAGGAGTTGGTGTATCTCGTGTAACTTTGCTTTTGAACATTGTGAGCCCATTTCTCCAGACTGTGAAAATCCCTCAGGCCTCCAGTATAACAAATGTTCCTCCAAATCAGAGCCATCTGTATAATTGAGATTGCATTTTTTTTTCCTTCTCTGGTCATTAATAAAAGGGTTGAACAATATTTGTCCCAGTATCAATCTCTATGGAAAACAGTTACCAACTCTCTTCCTGTGAGTTGGATTTTGTATCCCTGAATGCCACCTATTCAGCTTGGCAGTTTTTGGGCTCACTTTATAATCCAGTTTATCTGTATTTCACCAATTTTTGCCTAAGGAGACAAATGTGTAACATGCCTTGCTAGAGTCCAGGTTAAAAAGATTGGCTGCATTCCTTTCATGCATTGAGATAGTAATCTCATAAAAATCAAACAAAACTCAAGCAAATAAAACAACTTCAAGCTAAAGGTAGAAAGTCTGACAACTTCTGAAAGTTGTAGTTCAGTTGTTTTCATTATCTGTTAGTGATACAGGTTTCTGGCTTTGAAGGGGAAGAGTATGATATGCTGCCTTTTTTCAGGAGGAGAGACCATTTCTTCTCTTAGTCTACCCAGGGGAGCTGAACAGTGCTTCCAGTGATGGTATCTTGGAAAAGTATTATTTTTTTTAAATTGTAGTCAATATATTTCATGTTAATATTCTTAAATCTTATTTTTCCTGTTCTTAGCACAACTTGGGGTTTAATCTGTGTTCTTAAGCACACAGACATGCATATGCCTAGGGCTGATATACCTAAGCCTGTACTTGAGGATGTTGAGTTTATAGAGGTGTCTAAACAAATCCTTGAGTGAGCCATGACTATGCTGTTAAAATACAGCCATAACCTGTTACCTTGAGCTTCAGAGCTTTTCTCTGAAGTCATGTCTTAGAGCCCAGTGCTGTATCTGATTTATTCTAAGAAAAGAACATCTAAATTCTGTGAGCCTGTATCAGTATCATGTGCTGTGCAACATCGGGGTGTTAATGCTTATCAGGCTTCAAAAATTAACTCCAGTGGTCAGAGGTGAGGGTTTTCCAGCAGTTCTTGAACCTACTGGTATGTGTCAGGAGTGGAAAACTGGCAGTCTGTCTGCAGTGTTTTTGTTTAGTGTTGTAATGATAAATGATCACTTAACTGGGGATATTTTCCTCTGTTTCAGATACATTGAACTTGGAGAAAAGGCTGATGTGTCTGCTTTTTGTCTTTGTATCAGAAATCTTGCTTCATACTTGATCTTCAGGCCTTTAAAATAAAAGGAGCTGTATCTGTTAGCTAGTTTGCATGTCTTGGGTGTCACTATAACTTTTGTTATTGTCTTAACTCTTCCAGTCTATACTGAGAATTCATTCTTAACCTTATTAAATAGATAACAAAGGCACAAAGAACCTCTCTTTGGGGGATTTACTTAATCATAGCAGTTTGCTAGTGTGGCAGATAACTAGATCACTCAAGAATCTTCAGAAAGTGATGTGGGCTGGCCTTAGACAAAGGCAGATGTGTTTTCAGTATTGTGTCTGTCTGATTAATTACAAATGCCTCATTGATTTCTCATCTATGAATAGCCTGTTCTGGTCATGATTTAGGAATCCCAGGAGAGACATACTTCATCTCTAGTAAACTTAATTTCTTCTTCAGTGCTGGAGTGTGAATACTTCACAGAGAAGCAGACTTTCCTACTGAGAAGCAGTTTCCACTTTACCTAAGCTCCACGAAGGTTACACATGACACATAACCTTGTACTTCAACAAATTCCTCATAGGAATCCAAAACTATTGTTTTACACAGTGTGTAATCAGTTGCTGATCTAACCCCTAGCAAGGACTTTTATTAATCATGTTGTCTTGTGTTGAATTTTGGCTGTTATTGTTCATCAATACCTAGTGAGAGCCAGATTTCTCTTTTAGGTATGACTGGATTTAAGACATCAGTGTAAATGGGGTAGAACATTAGGCAGCTGGAGCAAGTGGGATCTCCTGATGCTACTGTTCAAATAGACTTTGCAGTCAGCCAGAAATCTATTAGAGGGACTCAAATCCTTGCTCATTTTCATCTTTAGCAAGTCTTCCCTGAATATCTTGTAGGGCCTTAGAGAGAGGTGTTGTAGGATCAGAAAGTGGACTGTGCTGATGTGAAGTGTGTAGCATGCAGAGTGTTGTGCATGGAGGCAAGTCTGCTAATGTGCTCAGAAGCTGAGGCAATTGAATCATGACTGTGTGACTTTTGAGTTTAGCACCTTCCTATACTAAGCAAAGAACCTCCTGTTACTCAAAGTATTTTTTATTCTTTGTGTGGTATGTTAGGAAAATAAATACCTCCAGACTAACAGGTTACTGAAGCATTATAATTATTTAAAAAAGAATTTGTTTGAAAACAATAAGAAACACCCTTTCTGCTGAGACCTGGGATTTCCAGGACAAAGGATGTATTTGCAATAACCAGTCTTCATTGCAGCCCTCTTGTTGTTAATGCATTCTGTAGCTTTAAAAATATCTCCTCTAGTGTGTGGAGGGAGGATCTTTTCTGACAGGCTTGTTTAATTATAGTTTGTTTATTGGTGGTATTGTTTGAATTTTTTTAAAGTGTTTTTTATACAGAAAATGTATCTGCAGCTGACAATAGACTTTATTAAAGCCTATGGCATCACTGGAGGATATTAAAAGCAATTCTTTGCTAGCTTGGATGCTATGATAAATTATGTTTCAGTCTTGTCAGGGATTTTATAAGGAGTTAAAAATCAGTTTAAAGGAAAAAACTACTTTTGGATATTCTGAACATTGGTTTGTGTTTCCTATTTGATTAATACAGTTGAAGGTGCAATTCTGTACATTCTCCTGCAAGGAAATTGCTTTCAAAGGAAAGATACTATGTTAAACCAAGATAGAAAATACAAGTACTTACTATTATGTCACTGGGCAGTAGGTGGCAAACTTTGCTTTTCTTTCTACTTAAGATTTATTTTCATATTGCACAATGCCAGAATTTTGAAAAGGGTGGCTTGAATTCCCTGGAATATACTGTTTATTGCCAGCAGATTTTTTTTTAACTACCTATTTTGTTCATTGTGTATAGTTGTTTTACTGCTGAATGCTCAAGTGAAGCCTGTCTTCAAGATGGACACAAATCAATCCATGTGAGCTCTGTTGCATTTTTCTTCTGACTTTGGTAGGCTGATTACTAATACACAAATGAAAAGCAAATGAGTTGCAGTCACAATCAATGTCAGATTATTTGGGATCCTCTTGTTCAACTTTTTGTGGAGCACAGTACAGCTGGGGGGTAAGGGACACAACACCCTCTTTTAACACAGTATTTTCCCAAGATGAAACTTGACTTTGCAGTGCTGTAACTAATGACCAAAAAGAGAAAAATACAATGTTTATTTTGCCATTCTGTGTGTCCCATCCTGTGTCCTGGTCTGTGTGTTGCTGTTGTTCCCTCCATTTGCCCCATGAATAGCTGCTACAGCTCCCCTCACAAGCCCAGCCTGTTATGCTGATGTGTGGAGTCAGGCATGGGAACAGAAAAGCAGCAACAAATGGCCTAACTCAGACTAAGGATATGTAGAGAGGACAGTGCTTGAGTACTTGTTATGAGAGACTTTCTGTTGTGGGTGACTCTTAGTGCTCCTTCTCTGCTCAGGCTTCTTCCCTAGAGCAAATTGCTTGACATTCAACTCATTAGCAGCCAATTCTGGATCTGCACCAAGGGTGCAGAGGGCACAGCACCTCTTCTGTGCAGTTCTCAGCTGTTGCCCAGTTTAGACATCCTCAGCTGTTCTCACATTTTTACCTGTTAGCAATGTTAATTTTGTTGAATTTTTTCATAGTGAGTTAGAGTTCTTGCTTTGCTATTAATGTTTTTTAAAAGTTTGCTCTGAATTAAAATATTTTATTAATATTTTTTTCTTCCTGTGGCAGGGCATTCTGCACAGGCCATGCTATATAAACAGAGGCTGCATATCAGTTTACATTTCCACTGCAGAGGCTTTGTCACCCCATGCTATTCCTAAAGAAGTTCAGAAGTGTTTTGGGACTAGTAATGTGGTTCTGAGCCCTCAGTTGAGGACATGATTAACTTCATTGCTGCAGCAGCACCAGGCATGTGTAAAGGATCTTTGGCATTAACCAGCAGTAAGTTGAGAGGAAGGTTTTGAGATTCTGATACTGCAGCTATTCTCCCTTGTGCTCTTTGGCAGTGCTGTTGATGTATGTGCACTAGAACAAAAACTGTTTCAAAGGTAGTTACTCATCTCTTTGTGCTGCCAGGCACTGAGTCAGCTTTCAAGAACACCTCCATTCATCATTCTAGGGGAATGTAGTCATTGGGCTGCAGGAGCTGAAGTCACTGTTTAGTGAAATGGCTTGTCTCCCTCAGGACTGGGATAACTTGTGTTGGCAAAGAACATGGGGATGACTTTTAATTTTTTTGACAGTTATATCAGTCTTATTCCCATTTTTGTTTTTGAACAGTGCTGGTACACAGTTCAGTGCTGGTCCATAAGCTAACAGATAACTTGTAGTTACATCTGTTAGACTGAGTATTCTTGTTAATTGTGTTAACACCTGAGTCTGAAGACCATGGCCTTACTTGAGTGTGGTGTGAAAGGCAGAAGAAGGTGGATTTGTTATAAAATAGGCTAGTCATTTGACAGATCCTGTTAGTTCACTATCATATGAAAAGAGGGCAAAGTGCCTTGAGAGAAGCCTTGGGTCTTTTTCTTTTGTGGACAAAAATCCTCTTTGTTTTGTGACTTTGTAAGATCTTCTGGATGTGAACACTTGTGATTTCTCTCACACCTGTTTTGATTGAAATCTTTGAGCATGTGTGTATCCAGGTTCCTTATGTTGAGAGTTCAGTAGGGATGCCTTTCAGTGGACTGGGGTTTGATAACATCTGCCTGTCTCAAGTACTGTGCATGTGCAGTGAACTCTCAGCAGCATATTGACTTCTGTCCACCAGAAAAGCAGAGATGCCTTGAAAGAATTTTGAAGATACAGAGTATCACCATTGCACCACTGTGCAAACATCCACCAGATTCAGCTGCAGTGATTAATCCAAAGTATCATTTTGGATTATTGATGTTCCCAAGATGATGCAGCTTATTTTTGCATGAACATCTCATTTTATCCACACTTGAGTTATCTAGTGAAGTGAAGGTCTCAAAGGCACTGAAAGATTTTTCAGTAGTATCTCTGACAGGAAAGGGTTCTCTGAAATAGAATCTCTTTTTGATGCAAAGCCTTAAATTACAGGCAGCCAGCTGGCATCTCAAGTCAGCCAAATCTTATTCCAGACAGGAGGAGGAAGCTGATCTGTTTCATGGCAACAGCCAGTTGGATTATGGTTTATGTGGCTAGTAACAGCACTTGTCTGAGTAAAGCTTTGGTGCAAGAAAAGGGTGATCAGTGTTGTAGGAATATCAGTGAAATTGGCTGGCTGTACCATGGTATGATTTTCATTACTAGTCACATCTTCAGTGTGATGGAGGGATCAACCAAATGCATGTAGGGGAGTCCTCCACCCCTTCCCTATCATTCATAGATTCATAGATATTAGGGGTTGGAAGGGACCTAGAAGATCATCTAGTCCAACCCCCCCACCCGAGCAGGATCACCTAGACCAAGTCACCCAGGAACAGATCAGCCATGACAGCAGTGTTAGGGAGACAGTATGGACAACTTTCATTACAGAGAGAAATCAAACAGCTCAGTCAAGACTGCAGTCAGTCTCCAGGAACTCCCTGTGTTTGATTCACCTCTCCAGGGCTGTGCATGGACTGTAACAAACTATCACAACTGCTTTCCACATCAGTGGTAAGGCAAGTTAAACCCCATATATTTATTTTTCTTTCTAAAGTTACTACAGTCTTCTTTATTGGGTTCAGTTGTGGCCAGATGGGAAGAATCTTGCTGAACTTTATAAATTTTAGAGAATTACCTGGTCTAATGACCTCTTGGAGTCATCTGACTGTTCTGTCACCTACTCTGTCCTTCAATTTGAAACACATCCTGAGAATCCCTTGTAGAGAAAGGCATAGGAACCTTCCTAAGCTCCTTCATGATGAGCATAGGTGTGAATTGGGACTTTGTTCTCTGGCCTTTTCTACTTTCTGTGTTCCTTCAGTACACTGCTTAATTGGATCTAAAGACTCATGGACAGATTTTCAGCACATTACTATTTTTCAACTAGCTTTCATTTTATGTTCATTCTCCTGTTTTGAAACTTGAACTGCTATACCAAATCCTTGACTTTTGTTCCCTCCTCCAGGATATTAACTGAGTAAAGTTTCAGTCACTCTGGCAGCATCTCTTCAGTGGTAACATAAGAACTGGATCAGGTTAGGCAAAAAAAAAATATTGTATTCTTCTGTGTTCCTAATGAGCTGATTCTATGAAACCAAGATGATGTTCATCACATTAAAAAAAAAGTTACTGCTGTGCTGCTGTTTGGAGGTAATAGAGATTTCATATTGTTTCATGTCTTTGTAGCTTCAGTGATATAGTCACTGTCATCATCTTAAGCATCTAGTAATATGGTCCTATGTCTCCTCTACTTTTTGTTGACATTACAGTTCAGAGAGGTGCTCTGTTAGTGGTTGATAAGGTTAATTTGTTGATCTAAGTTGAGACTACCCTTTTAGACATAGCATCACTCCTCCACCTGGTGGCCTGTTTCATATCCAGGCTATTCTATGGATTTTTCCCAGTCCTCTTATTAATTTCCTGAAGGTAGTAATGATTCCTTCCTAATGAGTCTATCTAAAGCTGGTTATTCTTTTTCCATTTTCATTCTTGAATTTCCAATGTTTTGTATAGAAGCCCAGCTACTTCTGGTTTGGTTGCCTCTTCTATTAAAAAGCATCCTGTTTGAAAAAGCAAGGTTAGTTCTGTTTCTCACTGTTAACTGTTTAAGTGTGCTGACCACTAAAAGTGACTGCATCATTCAAAGCTGTATACTTTTAAGGTCTCCAATTTTAAAATTATCCTATGATACTTGTTTCATCAGCCTAGTTGCATTAAGCTTTAAATAGAGTTCTGTCTTTCATAGAGTTTCTGAGCCCTGGAACTGTCAACCTCTCCTGCACCTTATTTATGTAGCCTGTTAGCAATAACTGCCAATTTCTAGAGCATGAGACAAATGCACTGTCATTTTGCACTTTCACAGTATCCCAGAGTGGTTTGGGCAGGGACACCTTCCACTAGATCAGGTTGCTCAAAGCCCTTT
This sequence comes from Corythornis vintsioides, assembly GCA_025447755.1. Taxonomy (NCBI): domain Eukaryota; kingdom Metazoa; phylum Chordata; class Aves; order Coraciiformes; family Alcedinidae; genus Corythornis; species Corythornis vintsioides. Next base: position 8,876 of record JAOEGS010018814.1, read on the forward strand.
CCAGCCTGACCCTTAAATCTTTGGCATGGGACAACCACAACTTATGTGGGCAGCCTGTTCCAGTATCTTGCCACCCTTGTCATAAAAAATTTCTTCCTGATGTCCCTCTTTCAATCTAAAGCCATTGGCTTCTGTCCTGTCAATAGTTAAGTTCATGATAACACAGGAAAAAAAAAAATTACTTAAAATTACTTTTAAAATGTGTCAGTCTGGGGGGAGTATAAAGGCAGACTGACTTTTGTGTGAGTTTTACAGTGGGAGGGCTCTTTTCTTAGTTTAACTTTTTATAGCCTGTATGTGCTTCTGGAAAGGCCAGCAATCAAACATAAACCCCATCCTCCATGGTGGACAAGGAGAGCTGTAGAATTTATACCACTGTCAAATTAATCATAATGGTGAAGCAGAAATATACTGCTAAATTTATACACTGACTAGAGCAAAAGCTCAAATGTCTTACTTATTACACTAGAGGCTTGAAGCTCTAAAGCAGAGGACAACTGCTGGTTGCTGCAGTCCCAGATGTGCCTCCTTAGTGCTTTGAAAAGCTTTTGTTATTATATAATGCATGTTTGTGAATTCCAGCTGTTACACACATGTGGATCCTTAACAAGAAGCCAACTCCCCTTCACTCCCCCTTTCACTCTTCCAGTAGCTTTTCACTGCAGAGTATGTTTTGCATCCTGAAGTGTTTTCCTTCTGTTGCACCCTGGAGAGTTGTATCTAGAATTTTATTTATTTATTTTTTTTTTTGGACTATTTAGAAATCCAGGAAATTCCAAATTGGATTGTCTTCTGATGTGCTTCTGGAATTGAGATTGGCAAGAGATGTAACCCACAGCTGTACACTTAGAACTTTTCTAGTGGGAATTCAGGTGATGAAGACTGAAGAGAATGAGGTTGTAAAAGGAGAAAAAAACCCTGTATAAATTGTGTGTTTTCTATTTTTTTTTCTTCCTGCCTTTCCTCTCATTCATTGCCATATTCTGCTATTATTGCAGGAGTAGAGGGGGGCTGCTAATTGTGTGTCCATTGGTGCTGGTAAGGAGATCATTTGAGGATGATTCTAGACTAGACAGTCCTTTCTGTAATAGCTAGTATGGTTGGAGGGAGGGCATTTCATTCCCTTTTCAGGTTCCTGTTGGAGATGGGAGATGCACACTCTTTATAGCTTCCTGTTTCCATAGCTGGGATGGCATTTTTGGAGTGGGAAGCATGTTTTACTGCTGTCTGCTTTGGCTAATCAGAGGTTTAAAAGAAGAGAACACCATGCTCTTTTTCCATAGTCTTCCTGTCATTTTGCCTTCAGGCACTTTTGTTGGGGAACTGCTTTGTGTGGACATAGCCATTTCTGTTTGAGTCCCATGCTGTTAAGTGCTCTTAACTGCCCACATGTGGAGTTCTTCAACCAAGTGTAATGAAAGTATAGGGCTCACTTCTATGAATGTAGTTTTTCCTGAAGTGTTTGCATACTTTATGGTAAAGCTCCTTCTGGAGATGTGGTAGAGGATAATCTCCAGACTACTGGCTTCTGTGATGGAGTGTGAAGTGCAACAGCCTACCTGTAAACACTAGATGTCTTCTGCAGTGAGTGCTCTAGCTTTATCCAAGGTAAGATCTAGTAAAGCCTGTTAAGCACAGATAGAGACTTAGAGTTCCTTTAAATCACCCACCATCTATGTTGCCCTGTACAGAGCAGCACCATGTTGTCATATGTGAACAATTTCATTTTTTACATGATGCATTTAACATTTCAATTTGGTATGAACATGCTAACTGCTGTCTGCTTAATTGCTATTTCCTTGCATTGCATTGCTATTGTTGAAAATGAAATTTTTTAGAAAAATGACCTCAGGGAGGCCTGGTACCAAAGTGAAAATTTGGCAAGTCTGATTCTCCTCTGGAGCTGCTCTTTAATTCCTGCTTCTTGCAGTGTATTTATATGCTGGGATATTTCTGCTGTAGCTTCTACCTCCATGTATAATTCTGAAGTGTTTCACATGGCAACATTGGAATCCTGGTTCAGGTATCAAAGGCTAATGCTGCATTGCTAGTAACAATATTATGATAAAGGTAAATGTATTTTCTAGTCTTTGTTTACATTTTAACACCACCTATTAAAAAAAAAAAGTTTTAAATAGCATCTTTCTACATTGTATTTTTGGGGTTTTTTTTGTTTTGTAAATGCTTTCAAGTAGTTTTTTGGGAGTACAGCCATTTTGAAGTTATTCATAGTAAACAAGGTAGTTCTAAGAAACAGAGCTTGAAATTGTTCAAAAAGCAGCTATGGGAGCTAGCAGATTATTCTCACTTTGAAATGATCATTCTTTTCTTTGTCATACTTTATTCTACAATGTTTTCAATTTTATTTTCTTTTAAATGGGGAACCTCTCCTTATTAAGGTATGTTAGAATTTTAAAACACAAAGCTGCTGGTTGCATGGCTTTCTCTTTTTTTTTTTTAGGGGGTTTGGTTGGTTGGGGTTTTTTTTTGTGGTGTTATTTGTTTGTTTTTTAAAGTTACACAATTGTAAATCTGAACTTTTTATTTAACTTGTTACAGAGAGTTAAGTAATATGTGCCTCTATTATAAAATTAAAGTGTCAGCTCTTGGCTTTTCTGTTCCTGCTTCTAACACTTCTGTGTTACTGAGAGGAAAAAAACCAAATAAGCAAAACAAACCTAAACCCCCTATCATGCACAGTTTAAACTGTAATTGTACACTGTATTGTAATTGTTTTTAAACTGATTTAGAATTTATTAACATTAAATCATTGCAGTTTGCAGTTCTGTGTATGTCAGTTTGGTACAAAAATTTTGGCATTCATAGGAATTGTAGTTAAGAACTCAAGTAATCAGTAGGCAGGAAAAATAATCATGGCTGGAAGTGCAGTACAGATTTTACCCTTTAGTATGTGGCTTTAAAATATTGGTGTTTTTTATGTGGTATTTCACAATTAATAGTCAAGCACTTAGAATTGGGAAACTACAGAGCCTTATACTACATGACAGTGCTAAGAACAACAGCTCTGTTCTGTAGCAATACAGAATGCAGAAAAAAATGAAAGGTACTTTGAGTTAGAATATTCTCAAAATCCAGCTGATTAATTTCAGTTAAAGCTCTTTAAGAACAAGTATTCCCAGGAGATACTATTTTGGTGTCACTAAGATAGATTGAATTGTGAAAACAAGCCTGCTATAGTAGTTTCTATCTCTGTATGTAGTTGTCTGTGAGTAAAAAGCTCCTTGTAAGTTAAGAAGCAGGAAGCTGTAAGAATTGCAAAAGATCTGCCAATCAGTTGTGCTCATGACCACCCTTTGTCCAAATAGCATAGGCAGACTGGGGCTTCTGGGGGGGGTTTCTTTTTTTTTATTAAACTCTCCTGAAATTGTCTCTTGTCCTTGCAGCCTGTTCAGTTGTGAAGTTAATATTGACAGCAGGGGATCATCATCTGCCTACTAATGGTTAAATACAGTCACCTGCCATGATCCTGAGCATGGGTACCTGAGCAAACCATCCCTGTGGTATCTCCCCTTGCCGAGGGCTATAGACTGGAAGTGGAATGTTACACCCACCTTAACTGTATAGATCTTCCTTGTAAGGCAGGCTGCAGATTCAGAAAGCATCTGTGGATGATTCAGTCCTTTGCCACAGATGACCAGGGATCTCTCAAGATGGTAAGCTGCCTGGCCAGCAAGTACCAATGAGAAATTGTAGGATTTTGGTATCATCTAGTCAGTCAAAAGGGTAGAACCAGGCCCTCATAACTCAAACCTTTTGTCTGTGGGTGTGTATAGTGGAGCTTAATGTTTATTACTTATGTTGTGCATGAATAAGTGAACCTATAAACCTGGGAGGAGAGAGGATGAAGGCATTTGTACAAACTAAGCCCTAGGCAGTCTTTAAAGAGTTGGAGATGAGGGGTGGCTGCTCCATCTTTCACTCTTTGTTCAAAAGTAGCATGGTAAGTGCAGGGCTTCCTTCCCAACAGCTCTGCCTACTCATCATTCAGAGGTGTGTAAGGGTTTGTACCTACAGTATTTGGTTGTGTTCCTAAAAATAGCACTGAAACTGAGGCCTGCCAAAAGACTGATGTGTCGAGAAATACCAGGCAATTACAGGAATGTTTTGAAGTGCTGGAAACAGGAAGAGTTTGCTTAGCATCGTCATGATTCAAAGCAGAGAGGTGACCTGGTAATACATAATGTTGTTGGTTTCACTGTAGTATCCATAGCTTTCTGAAATCCTTGTTTGACTGAGGTAGAGGTGTGTTTGTTTCATGCATAACCAAGGACTGTGACGTTTCTACAGGCTGTTAGGATGTGGAGCTAAACACAAGCCTCAAAAAGGTCTGTCTGGCAGCAGTGCCAGTTTCCAGAAATTCACTGGAACAAGTTCTGCATGGCTTCTAAGGATGTGTAATTCACAAACCAGCTGGCACCACAGATGCTTTCAAAATACAGGCTTTTATCAGTGCTCCCAAATGGTACCGAGTTCTTTTGCTTATATCCCTACATGACAAATGATACCTCTTGCAAACAAACCCTCCTGAGATGTTTTAGTATGTGTAGAAGTTTTTTTAATCAGTTTTGTGGTACTGAACCAGTGTGTTAGCCTATGCAAATATTGTGAATAATCAGGTGTGTTGGTTTTGGCAGTAAGTTGTCATTATCAGTCATCTGATTTCAAATGACAAACTTTGATTTGGTTTATAGTTAAGATACTTGTTTTAGTATCAGAATCCTTTATTTTATTTACAATTCAAAATATACACGTATTAAGGATGATTTTTAGTTCTGTGTATAATTATTTAGAAAATTGGTATTATGTTTTACTTTTCAAAATTACATAAAGAACTTGTTCCTGTAGAGGGAAGTGCTGTACTCTACATTTTTGATTTCGCCTGTTAAACCTAGATATGTCAGATGCAAATTAAAATACTATAAACTGCTGAGTTTATAAATTTGAATTGCATATAAGAATTGTTTCATTATGAAAGGTGCTTAAATATTTGCTTTTTGTCCTTTATCCCTTCCCAGGAAATAAAGAGCATAAATGGTAGGCCATCAAAGCTTTTTAAAAAGACTTCTTTTTTTAAAAAAAAGTGCTTTTAGACACTTTAGAAATTTATTATTTTATTA
>JAOEGS010018814.1:25130-49125 GCA_025447755.1 Corythornis vintsioides
ATCCTGCTCGGGCAGGGGGGTTGGACTAGATGATCTTCTAGGTCCCTTCCAACCCCTAATATCTATGAATCTATGAGCCTTCTGCAGGCTGAATAACCCCAACTCTCTTGAGCCTGTCCTTACAGCAGAAGTGTTCCAGCTCTCTGATCATTTTAGTGGCCCTCCTCTGAACCTGTTGGCAGTGTAGTGTTAATGGCTGCACTTGATGATCTTGAAGGTCTCTTCCAGCCAAATCATTCTGTAGTTCTGTTCCAACAGGTCCATGTCTTTCCTATGCTTAGGACTCCAGGCCTGAACATAGAGTAATCTAGGGCCTCACTAGAGCACAGTAGAAGGGCAGAATCACCTCCCTTGACCTTTGGTCATTCTTCTTTTGATGCAGCCCAGGATGCAGTTGGCCTTCTGGTCTGCAAGTGGACATTGCTGGCTCATGTCCAGCTTTTCATCCACCAGTACCTCTGAGTCCTTCTGTGCAGGGCTGTTCCCAATCCCTTCATCCTGTATTGATACTGGGGATTGCCCTGAAGCTGTAGGACGTTATAGTTGGCATCATTGAACCTCGTGAGGTTCACACAGGCCTGTTTCTCAAGCTTGTCCAGGTCCTTGTAGATGGCATCTGTCCCTTCTGTGAAGCTCCACTGCTTGTCTTGGTGTTAGTGAAAGCTTGCTGAGAGTGCACTTGATCCCATTGTCAGTCAATGATGAAGATACTAAGCAGCATTGGTCCTAGTAGGAAGCCCCTAGGGACACTGCTTGTTACTGATCTCTATCATCTGTATCTGGACAATGAGCCATTAAACACTAACAAAAAACAAAACAAAGCTTGCTTTATACTGCCTTAGCAATAATTAACATTAATACTGAATGTAAGCTAAATTAAGAAAATGACAATCCCTGAAAAGGAAGAAAGAGGCAATTTTTCATAAATTCCAGTGGTAAAAGTTTCAACCTCCAATGTGTGGTAATTCCTGGTTTTTGGTATGATGTGTTGGGGTTTTTTAACAATTTTTATTTTTAAATTCTACTTTCATTTGAAGTGTTACAAGGGACTGTATTGTAGGTTGACAGCATTGGGGTACAGTGTGTCTAGATATGTGACAGAATAAAAGATAACACTATACAATATGTTATAGCCTTAACAGAAAACAGACATTTAAATGGCAGCATCTGTGTCCAGTCAAAGAACATAACACTACTAAACTTAAATATATGTAAGTTCTAATGGGTTGCTATCATATAATCTCCTGTATTTTTTTGGCCTCTCTTGTTGTGATCTGCTTATATATGATATGGGAAGAATTCAGTATAGACCCTTCTATGTCCATGTACAGAAATGAGTGTCCTTATACATAGGCATCAAAAGAGATCTATAGAAAAAACAGGCTTTGCAGGAAGGATTGCAGTGACTCTTCAAAGAAATGAAATTCATCTGTAAGTAGTACTACTGAAGGCAATGACTTAAGCTTTGTTGCAGGCTGAGGTCTTCCTGGTGATACTTCCTATCAGACTCTTGAATTCTGAGCATGAGCTACATCCTTGAAGACTTTTTTCATCTACTTATAGGAAACCTAGAAACATGGGTAGTACAGTATTCTCTCTTCAGCTGGAGAAAGAACTTTTGCTAACTCTAAGGAGACTGTAAACACTGTATTAGAAAAAAAAAAATGACTTGGAAATAATCTGAATTAGTTTCTGTTTTATATAAGAGACATGGAGTGTCTCTTGTTAATGAAGCACTTTTTCTCAAACAGATCCAATTTAACAAGAGCATCTGTGTAGACAAAACACCCTTGTGTGTTCTAACCACAAATCCATTGGTTACAGCACTTACTAAGCATTCTCAAATAACAGGACTAGGAATGAGGCATTTTTTTTGAGATAGGAGCTGGATCAAGCTCTACATGTCAGAAAGCAATGAAGTAACCATCTAACCTCTTAGCTGAAACTCTTCAGTCTTACCGTGGTAGGGAAGTGCTGCTCAGCTGTCCTTTGTGATATGAGGGTCCATGTCTTATTCTCAGAGGACAGTTCACTGCAGACCTGTTGTTTGTTGAGAGGTGGTATGACTGAATGGGTAGATGCAGGGAGAGCAGTGGGTGTTGTCTACATTGGCTTCAGCAAGGCTTTTGACTCTGTCTACCATAACATCCTTGGGGATAAGCTCAGCAAGCGTGGGTTAGAAGAGAGGACAGTGAGATGGGTTGAGAACTGGCTGAACAATAGAGCTTAGAGGGTCATGATCAGGGGCACAGAATCTAGTTGGTGACCTGTAACTAGTGGTGTTACCCAGGGGTCAGTTCTGGGTCTAGTCTGATTCAGCATCTTCATCAGTGGCCTGGATGAAGGGACAGAGAGCACCCTCAGCAAGTTTGCTGATGATACAAAACTGGGAGGAGTGGCTGACACACCACGAGGCTGTCCTGCCATCCAGAGAGACCTGAACAGGCTGGAGAGCTGTGTAGAGGGGAACCAAATGAAGTTCAACAAAGTCAAGCGTAGAGTCCTAACCTTAGGGAGGAATACCACCACACACTAGTACAGATTAGGGGTAGACCTGGAAAGCAGACCCATGGAGAAAGACATTGGTGTCCTGGTGGACAATAAACTATTCATGGGACAACAAGGTGTCCTTGGGGCTAGGAAGGCCAGTGGTAGCCTGGAGTGCATAAAGAAGAGTGTGGCCAGCAGGTACAGGGAGGTTCTCTTCTCCCTCTACTCTGCACTGGTGAGACCTCACCTGGAGTATTGTCCAGTTCTGGGCTCCCCAGTTCAAGAGAGGGATCTACTTGAGGGAGTCCAGTGGAGAGCTAGATGATGATGAAAGGACTGGAACATCTCTCTTATGAGGAAAGGCTGAGAGCCCTGTGGCTGTTTAGCCTGGAGAGGACTGAGAGGGGACCTTATTAATATTTACAAATACCTGAAGGGTGAGCGTCAAGTAGAACGGGTCAGTCTCTCTTCAGTGGTGCCCTGTGATAGGACAAGGGGCAAGGGTCAGGAACTGGAACACAGGAAGTTCCACCTCAATGTGAAGAAAAACATCTTTGCTGTGAGACTGACGCAGCACTGGGACAGGCTGCCCAGGGAGGTTGGGGAGTCTCTTTCTCTGGAGACTTTCAGAACCTTCCTGGATCAGTTCCTGTGTGGCCTGCCTTAGGTTAGCTGCTCTGGCAAGGAGGTTGGACTAGATGATCTCCAGAGGTCCTTTCCAACCTCTACCATTCTTACACATCCCATATTTTTTCCCATTTTTCCACTTTTGCAGGCTGAGCTTACTACAGCCCCTTAGCTGAAACTGAAATGAGGGAGACTTACAGCATCACACCCTTTACACCTTGTCTTAAGGACAACATAGTGCGAGTAGCCATGGTTATTAGGTTAGTAATTGATACTACATTCTAAGGAACAAGTATCTCTATAGTGTGATCTACACTAGCTACAACTTCTTGAAGACTTGCTGTTCATTGATTTGTTACTTGAAGGTGTGCTATTACTTGCTAGGCAGTAAAACTCTGAAGTCTAGGGCCCCCAAGTGGCTCCAGGTGCATTTTGCTCCCTTGCTTGTTTATTGCTGGGTGTCACTGTGAAAGAGCAAAGGCCAGTTTGGTAGTAAAGAAATAGTTCCTGCTGGTGATGGTGTTGAAATAGCTGTTTTTTGACAAGGGGAGAAGGGAATTTCTGTTGAAATCTGGCAAGGTCTCATGCAGTGAGAAGCTGAGGTCTTAGAGAGAAATACACCAGTACAAGTAAAGAACTGGTACCAGCAGTGAGAGAATTAGTGAGATTGAAGGAATCAAGAGGAGGGGAAATCCTTTGTCTTCTAAAGGAACCCATGTGGTTATGGGACAGTTGTCAGAGATATTCAGTAGTACAGACAAAGAAAGTAGATGAGAAAAGTAAGATAGAGCTTGGAAAGTGAGGCAGACCTTCTGGTGAGATGGGAGACTGGCTGAGAAAGGGGTAAAGAAGCAGTGCTGTGCTCTGTGGTTAGAGGGCTATAGTGCAGAAGGGAACAGAATTTGTGGGAACAGAGTGGGAAAGTCAGCTGGGCTGATGTTCAGCTTAACATACCTGATGGTAAATGGCAGTTGTAAGAAAGAGAGGTTTGAATGCACTGCTGCTTCTCTCACCAGTCTGGAAAGCTCTATATAATAACAAAGTTGAGCTGCAATTAATTGGTTTTTAAGTGGTTTTTTTTCCCTATTACTCCCTGTTTTCTGAACTGTCCATGATATCTCTGTTGCTATGTCAAAAAGCAAGTGATATAATTCCTGTAGTCTTCATTTGTTAGGTGTTTGTTGACCTGACAAGACAATGAAATGGTAAATGCATGGAATATCAGGTGCTTATCTGGAAGCTACTAAGTTTCCCAAACTGTGTTTTGACAACTTGGAGTACATTAATTTGTCTTTATTTTTTTACCAATATTTTCAAAGTCTAATTTATTCTTATATCATTCTCTCTTTTTTTTTTTTCCCTGAAACAGGATGATACCCCTTTCTTCGCAGACACTGATGATGAATCTTCATCATGGCCAAACACAGGAATATGTGATCAAACCCAAGTATTATCCAGTAAAAAAAATTATTTCAGGTGAACAGTCCACTGAAGGCTCATTACCACTGAGACTGGGCCAGGATCAACTTGCATCACCTTTTCAATGTGAGTACAACTGCAAAAGCATAATCCCTTCTTTCCTTTCCTGCAAAAGCCCACTCTCTCTTTTTAAAAATTTAAGATATTGACAATGTCTGTTCACCTGAACTGCAGTAATACTTTAAAAAGGTTAAAATAATTAAGCATGAGAGAATTTTTAGACTAGCAAATGCACCAACATTCTGCATCCTACTGAGAAGAAAAACAGATTTGAAATTTGAATCTGATTCACTTCTGGAATCTCATAATGCTATTTCTAGATGATGGTCTTTGTTCAGATAAAAGGTGCTTTGTGTTTTGCTAGAGTAGCCATAACTGTGAGTGTAGTCAGCATAAGATGACAGTTCCTTTTACTTCACTATGATGGATACCCTTATTGGAAAGCTGGAGTTAGGGATCGTGGTCTCATTGGTGACTATTTTTCTGTATATTTAATTTATTATGTGTTTATGAACTTCTGTGCAGTATGAAGGTTGCATGCGAGTTTCTGTTTCATATTTATTAAAAAAGGATTGTGTAGGTGCCCAGTTTGTGGCCTTGGCTCATGCCCCATTGTGTGGGGAGCTTGAGGAAAAGTTTTGGCTTAAAAGATGAAGAGCTTGATGAATTATGGGTTAAGTATTAGCCATGTGTCTGCTGGCTTGATCTGGAGAAAAGTTCCTGCAGTTAAATAATGGACTGATTAATATGGAGACCAAAGGTGCTTGTCTCCTGACAGGCTTTTTCTGCCATAGCACAGAGAAATATATTCTGCTGAGGATTTAGGGAAGAGCCTTTCCTTCTAAATCTCTAAATATGGTTTCTTTATGTATCTTTGTGGTCTGTCCATTTATACTCACATGCAGCTGTTTGCTTCCTTTTCTTCAAGTTTAAGTTCATCAATGGTTAATTAGAATCTTGGCCCTGATGGGAAAAACAGTAGGTAGCTGGAGGTCTTTCAATTAACATTTTCAGAGTGGTGAAATATACTCCTCACAAAGCACTATATCCCTTTCTTACAGGCTTCAAAAAGACTTGTTTTTATTGCATGGTCAACATCAACCCATAGCCTCTTTTGCAAATGTGATACCATTGCTTTTCTTCCATCAGATTTAATTTTCCTCTAAATAAGATATTAGTGGTCACTTAGTTGGATTGTGTCCCTCTCATCTGGCACTTGCTAGCCAAAGAATATACAAATCCCAGGTTGTAATACAGTTCTCCCAGTACTTGGGACTGTTGCTGGTTGGATTCTGGCCAAAAAGCCCTTCAGTTTTGCCCCCTTCTCTCAGGCTGTTCAGTCATACCACCTTAGATACACTCAGTGTTCCTTGCAAATACCAAGCTGCCACTAAACACTAAATAATTTTGAAGTGTTTGTCTTTAGAGTTGAAATGCTATTCTGTTTGCATGCTTCTAAATCATCATCTGTTGCTGAATCTGTTTAATTGCTACACTGGGGTATTTATGCTACTACAAATTAATCTTCACATATCTTTGTGCAGAGTTAACAAATGCTTAAGGATAAGGTTTTGAAAATTCAGAGCCTTCTCAAGCAAATGAAAATAGCTCATGTAGGACAGGCTGACAGCTGCAGAGAAAGTATAAATATGGTTTATAACCAGTAGGAAGATTGAATATATAGTGACAGAAATAAGCTTGCAGTGTAATTTACATTGATCAGCAAATAACTGAAAAGGATGAGATCGTCTGGATCTCAACATTTGTAATGTAAACATCAAAACCATTTCAACATGTAGGTGAGGCCAGCTAAGGAGCCTGTTTTATATAAGCTTATCATGAGCTCTGAGTAATTCTCCAGGGATGCAGTACTCCCTGAATATTTGAAACCTTAGAGTTAAAAATCCTCTGAGTCTAACAGTATCAGTGGCTTCAGCACAAAAATTTCAACTGTAAAAATCTATTTGCAACCTAGGAGTCTACAAAACAGTAGGAAGGTGATACTTTCAGTAATTCTAGTATACCTACCTCAGACACTTTCCACTACTCTCTTAATGGCACTGTTAAACTGTAACCTTTAGTCAGTGTGAGCTGAGCATGGATTCTTTAAATTCCACTACTGACTTCCCTCACTTTGTAAGTGTAATGCTGGAGATTAAAGAAATTCTGTGTGTTTCTAGCATTCTAAAATGCTTAAGTATATAGTATTAATGCTAAACTAAATTGTGTTCTTCCTGGAGTCACTTTCATCCCAGTTACTGCAAGAATTGCTTATTACAGCAGTAAGGAGCTACAAAGTTCTCAGTTTCACTTTATCAGCTTCTGGTCTTACATGATTCTTTGGAAAACTTTTAAATATATGCATCATTTTCCAGCCTGAGACAGTCGAGGGTAAGGTTTTTGTGGCATTGTGCACTTCACCCCTCAAGCTGAAAAAAAAGTGGAATTTCTGCTTCTGAAATCAGTTGTCTAGTGTTGTTGGAACTTGTTGCCTGCATGAGTAGGACACTTTGCAAACCCCTCACCAGGTTATTATTGTCCATTTGTACAATGATGATGCCACCACTTCCCTGTCTTAGGGGCATGTTGTGAAAATAGATTAATTAGTGGCTGAGGTGACCAGAAATGCGAATGAAAGCCAAAGGGAAACTCAAGAGTAGGTATGGAGTACCTTACCCACAGCTGGAAGGGCATTGTGTTAAGTAAATGAAGCATGTGTTTATATAACAAAGTTATCCCAAGAATAAATATATGTTTAAGAAGGAAAAAAGAGCCTAATCTCTTTATTCAGGTAAACAGTGTGAAATGTGTGTGATTTTTGCCATTGAGGTTGCATGTTAAGTTAGTACAATTAAATGGTATGAAAGACTTTTTTTGGGTAGATGCAGGGGTTTTGGTCTTCACAAAAATTCATTAATATTCATAAAATGCATCAAGAAAATGTCTCACCACTTAGAACTGTGATATGCAGAATGCTCTTAATTTTGGCATAACAACAGCTTTGCATAATACACTGATAACTTAGAGGAACTCTTTTTAAGCTCATATGTAATTTACACATGCTGCTTTCACTGCTGATATAATAGGTTGATTTGAGCAAAAGTAGGTGTCACTTTGAAATTCCAGTTTAAACTGGTTTTGTGAAACTGCAGCATTCTGTCTTTGCTATGTGATGCTTATAATAATAGTACTTTTCCATTGGTAAGTAAAGGGAGACAACTGTAGAATACACAGATTTTTACTTTTTAAAACAAAATAAATGCAGAGGTAGGACACATTCCATGTAAATGAATCTGTATGATATAACATTCCACCAAAATGCAGTGTCTATGACCCAGGTCTTCAGTGGGTCATATGCTCTTTCTGCCCTTCTTAGTATTTGTTTGTGGAACAATTCTCTCACTGGCTTAACCAGAGCATTGCATTGTGGTACCTGTAACTTCTGCCTACATAAATGTGTGTGGATATTAAGAGTTGAACACTGATAAGTTTTCTAAATAGATGTTTAAGGAAATATAAAGGGAAGGATGTTAGGGCTACACACTGATTAAACAAGGTGTGCCCAGCAGAATAAGTTGGATAAGAAGAGGATGAATAAGTTGGATAAGAAGAGGATGAAACTTGTTAGTTAGACTAACAAGCTGAAATAACTGCAGAATCTCAAAACAGTCTATGGAGAGTCAAATTCACTTTAGTAATTTATGGAGCTGACATTCATGTGTTGCTCCTGAGGTTGTGTTTAGACAAATACAAATAAGGAAATGGGGTAAGTATATAAATGTCAGAGACTTTATTGTTTTGTTTTCTCAAATGCAAAATGCTTACATATGTGTTCAAAGCCTTTGCTCCCCTTCAAAAGACAAGGGGGATTTTTCAGGGAGACAGTTAAGAAAATATTTTGGTCCAGTCAGCATCAGGGTCAAACAACAGTGTGGCTTTTTTGATTACAAAACCTGCAATTTTTGTAAAGCAACCTTTTCCTCTCTCCTATTTAAGAGCATTACCCATACAGCTATTGAAAGCATGACAGTTGAGAACAGCCATTTGAAGTTTGCTTTTGATTCCAGTGGGACTTGGAAATGAGACTAAACTCCAAATATAAATTAGATGGCTTAACTGCATTCATGCTAATACAGTTAACTCTACCAAATCAAGCAGCATGTTTACTTGGCTTTAAAAAATATTGACAAAAAAAAAAAGTAACTAACAAATGAACATACCTTATTTAACAATTATAAAAGACTGTAGGGTTTCTTTTGAATCCTTGGAGACAGAACAACACTGTATAAACATAAGTCACTTATCTCAATATACTATAGCTACTGGCATTTTAACACTCAAAGCTGTCGTTGTCATTGGGTATCCATAAAGGTTTCACAACTAAGGAGGCTGGTAAATCAACACCCCCCAAAAAGTACTGTATTTTTCTCTTTGGACTCCAAAAAGATTTTATGGCCCTGAGCTCACCAATAATTGAATGTCTGCATGACAGGCAAAGGCTGCTGGTGCTTATAGGAATTAATTTAAATGTTACATTCACCTGAAAATGTATGATTGTGTCTCTACATTTTAAAATATTGAGGTCCAGACTAATAAACAGCAGTGTGGGGAGAAAGGTTGGAAAAGGAGATTGGTGATCTGGCAAATGGATTTAAAAGACATTTGCAATGTGTTATAGCTAGGGGAAAACACAGACTGAGACAAATGCATCTCAACTGCTGTGATGAAAGATAATTGGCTCCAAAACCAAAGACTTCTCAAGAAGTAAAAGAGACAAGGCTTTCCAGAAAATTCTGTAGGGGAAAACCTCTATGACATGTTTGAAAAATAGTAATGTAGCTGGATATAGAGACTGATTTAGCCCATACAATTAAACATCAAAAATCCCTTAGCCAGGCTAACTTCAGAGTTGCTGTAATACAAGTCTTGGATACCAAGAATTGGTTTTCAGTGTTACAAGTAGCTAAGTCTGGTTTCACTCACAGGATATGTGAAAGTGCTCTTCTCTGATGTCAGTGCTGTCATCCATGCCAGAAGGAATGAACAAATGCTGACAAAAAAGTACTACAAGTTGATGTTTTCATAGTCAGTGAAACTAAGATTTCAGAATCAATGACATCCTTATTTCTTTTGTCCTTTCCCCACCTTCAGAAAATTAAAGGAAAACCAGATCTAGGCTTCATGCAGTACTAAGAGATTATTCAGCATGTGGAGAGGTCTATGTTAATTTATAACTTAATTCCATGACATTGTGTCCTTTGTCACTGTTTACAGTTTGTTGTTTTCCTTAGTGCTTTTTGGTTGCTTCCTTTCAGGAAATGGAATGTTAAGTGGACATACTTAGTAAGGTAATATACTTTTTATTCCCTGTTTTTCTTAGAAATGTTAAGTCATTGCTGCTTCATTGCAGCTGAGATGAAGATTGTGTAGAATGGTTTTCTGTCCTAGATGTACATCTGTGTCTAAATGTGGCTTTCTGGCTTTTGTCCCCTTATGCTTTAACTGAAAGTCTTTTGGGCTCAGATACACTTTAGGTGCCTAAGAATCTGGATGACTTGATTTAAAAGGCCTGTTTAAAAGAGATTAAAAATGCCTGTGGACCTGAATCCTGTGCAGGGTTGCTTACAACTGGAATGGTCCCCAGCCCAATACCTGAACCATAGATGTGAAGGTATTCTTTCTGGAAGCACTTCTGGCTGCTGATATTTTGCTTAATTCCCACATGGACTTGAGCAGAAACACTTTTGTCTGCCTTAGAAGCACAGCAACTAAGCTGTGTTAAACTCTCTTGCAGGATTAAGCTTCCTTAAGCAGCTTATAGTCATGGTTAGGTTTGGAACCCAGCTGTAGTTAAGGGTTGCCTGGTTCTTGAAAGAACTGTGTCTGAGCATTAAAAGCATTTCAACTGAATCTTTCATCCTCAGTGTTTCCTGTTTAATGGGTTGAGCACACTCCTGTTCAGTGTTCTGGTTCAGGCTGCTTGCTCCATGCAGCTAACTAAGAGATCTAGGAATATTATTGGTACAACATAAGTCTAAAATTTAGATTTTTTTAGAATTATATCCATTTGTGTATATAATCTACATGTAATATCTATAAAACAAAACCCAGAATAAAAGTATTATTCCCCAATAAATGTGAGTAACATTGAGGCTATACTATCAGCTATCTAAAACCACTTTGCAGTCTCAATTTAATTTGGTTGGTACTTTTTTCTGGATCATCCTGAACTATGCAAAGGGAAAGGATAGGTATATTTCTAATTACCAACTACTCTTAAATGTTGTTTTAAAATGATTGTAAACATGGAAAATGGTGATAGTTCAAGGTAGGATGTTTGTTGCTGGAGGCCTGCATATAGAGGATAATGTAGTGGTAATAAAGATAGTGCAAAAGCTGATTCATAAAGCCCTGCTGATAAGAGATCTTCAATTTCAAATATTGGTGATTTGTATGTTAAGCACTTGCACAGGACAAAAAAATATTATTACTGTGAATTCCTCTGACTTGGTCTAAAAAGGCTGGGTCAGTCAGAGAATTTATCAGCCAAGGGCTCGGGGGGGGGCATGTAAATAAAATTATGAATGTCTTTCAAAACAATCTTGGCACTCCTGCCTGCATGTGCTCCTTTGATAGTTTTAGTGATAGCTATCCATTAGAAAACAACTGTGTAGACTGCAGAGAGTTTGTCAGTATCTTCAAAGATTAATGAAGGAAACCTACTTGAATTAAGCAAATTTTGCTGTGGTAAATTACTTCAAACAATACGCTGCTTACCTTCATCTCTGAGATTAATTTCAAAGCAGATTACTTGCCTCTTGTAGAATAGACCAGATAATGAGCAAAACAGCAGAAGTTTCTGCTTTCTACTGTGACAGAGGGAGCAAGAAAGAGATTGTATCCCTGTGATAATCAGTAAGGAAAAAGGAATTTTCCAGATACCTTCTTCTCAGTTATCTTCTTCCTTACCTTGAATACATCAAGTCTTTTGTATATCTTTTGCTGTCTGTCAAGGATGCTGAAGAAGCAAGCAGGGCTCTGAAAGAAGATAAAGAAACAAGAATGCAATAGAAGCAAGAAGTCAGAGCTCATTTCTGAGAGGAGGGAGAAGATTGTGGTAGGACCCTCTAAACAAGACAGGGGAAGGAAATGATGTGAAAATGTAGTGACACAGCTAATCAGAAATAAGTATATAGAGAAGTGTGTATAATAGCAGTGGAGGCACTAAGAATGGCACAAAAAGAATCTGTGTAGATCACTGTTCAGTTGCTGTTGTATTAGGTAACTGGATCATGTTTTGCTCTTGAAACCCCATTGGTTTGCATAAAGGTAATAGAACTGTGTACTTGACAGTGACAAAATATGGAAGGTTAAGCTCTACTAAGTAATGAAATACCTCTAAGATCATACAAATGCAACAGAAATAAGGAGTTACAGAAACACCAAAAAGTAGAAGGAATGCTAGAATTAACTACATGTCATAACATGTAGCTATAGCTGTCTAGACATGGCCAATAAAGTGCAGTTTGACATATTGCCTTGTTGTTCAAAATGTTGGACTGGGTGGATGTGTACACACATGCACACCTCTCTCATGCAGAACTCTGAGGAGTACTTTCCTTCATTGTAGAAGGCACTGGATCTTGGATGAAAGAAAGCTGGGTAATCTTAATTTAATTATCTCATTTCTCCCAGTGTTTGTGAAAAGAGAGCAGAGTGTGAGGTGTGCAAGTGTACTGTAACAAAGCTTCTGGAAAGAGCAAGGCTATAGTACCTTACCTGAAGATAGGCATTGCATACTGAAGCCAAACATTAAATTACCCAGCAGTTGTGCCTTGCCTTTTGAATCCATTTTCAGACTTGTTTGTGCTTGTGACTGTTACAGAAAGAATAAGGCTCATATTCTGCCTCACTTTCAGGTGGGTGAGGTTTGAATGCAGAAGATTTTACTTCTATGCTCAGAGCAGAGTAAAGGTTGAGTTCAGTCCTGCTAAGGTCATATAATGAATGTTCCACTTCTGCTTCACTGGGATGACATCCATAACAGAATAGAAAGGGATTTGGGATGTCTGTCCCACTTTGGCCTAGCCTGGCTCTGAGTATAAAGTATCAATAGTGAACTGGTAGGGGAGAAAAATAAGTTAAACCACAAAAGCATTTTATGGAAGCTGTATTAACTCTCCCGCTTTCTGTGACATTGATTAGACTTCAGCTGCAGTATTGTCTAGTTTTGGACAGTGTAATTTGAAGATGAGGACCAAGTGGGTTGTACCAAAGGCAAACCAAGAAAGAATGGGAGTCTGCAAAATATAGCCTGTTAGAATGAAAAAGTTTAGATGCCTTCTTTGGTCTGGAAAGAATGAGACTGAGGGGGATTCCTGTAGCAGTCTTCAAGTATGTTAAACTGATACACAGAGTGAGGTTTTGTCAGAGTTTGCTGTAGATTAGACAGGCCAATAATACACATGAATTGTGCCAGGGGAAATGTGGGTTAGGTATTAGGTATACCTTTATAATAAAAGAGGCTGTACACATTCCTTAGGGAATGATTGGGATACATTCCCTAGGAAGGCCATGGAATCTGCATAACAGAAGGGTTTTGAGAATAGGCTGGACAATCTTCTTGTGTAATGCTGGTGTTTTATCCTGTGTTGGAAGAAGGGAGATTAGGTGATCTCTTGGCATGTTGTTCTATTTATGCCTAGCAAGGGCTCTGTTCCTCTCAATGTGTAATCTGAAATTTAGGGAAGAGCTGCTCTGGGCTGTATCTTAATCTAGTGTGCCTTTATCTCTGCTGCTTTTTTTTTTTAATCCCTCTCCACATTAGTGTTAGGTAGATCAGCATCTGGAAAACGTACTAAGATGTATGATATTCAAGTTTCAGCCTGTTCTGATCTTTGGGAACTAGGTTTTGGGGTTTTTTGTTTGTTTTAAATTGATGACTTAAGTGGTGGTAAGACAGAACTTCCTCATATATTGTCAAAAGTGAAAAGAGGTCATTTGACAATAATTCTAAAAGCTTAACTATTTTACTTACATGGTTGATTTTTATACAATGTCAGCTTTCCTTTTGGCTGAATAAGCATATCTAGGACTAAACCAGGTGGACTGGGGAAATAACTGGGAGGCACCTGTCTTAGGAAATAAGTAATTTCCTTTTGCTTCTTTCCATTTTTCCTGTCAGCATTTCATTAAGAAAAAAAGTTGGTCATCTGAGATTTTAAAACATTGAATCTATTTGCTGTTTAAAAGCTTATCAGCTTTGATTTGAGAAGATAGATTTTCATTCCAAAGTTTTCTTCATGCACCATGGTTTGAAAACATGCAACTGTCTGACATAGTCTCCTGTCTCTGGGAGGAGAAAGTGATTTTAAGATAGGATCTTCAAGTCTGATGAGATTTATGTAGATACATGTCAGAAAACATACTGGGTTCAGTGGAGAAGTAGAGTGTCACAAAAACAAAGTAGTGTATATAATTCTTGGAGGTACTAATGGAAAGCCTAAAGTTTGTTTAGTTCTGTTTTCTCAGGAGATTTTCCTTAGGACATTTGTCATAAATGAATATAATTAAATAAAAAAACCCCACAACCTAAGTCAGAAGTTTTGTGCAGGGGTTATGGGAGAAAATATGTGTAAGCTCTGTAGAAAAGGCTATAGTATAAGACACAGTGTGTGACTTTTATTGTGATTAGATTTTTTTCAACACATTAAAATATTATTCTTTTCACCCCCCTTGACCTATGAGCCAGTACAATGTAGTAATCTTTTTAACTGAATACCAGTTCTGCTTTCACTAGTGTTGCTGGCCCATTGTCTTCCCACAAAACAGGGATATGCCACAAATCTTCTGAGATCTGCTACAGCTATTGAATACTGTCTGGTTCAATCTTTGCAGATTTCTGGAGCTGTGAGGGCAGCCATAAAACCAAGAAAAAAAAGTGTTTATAGAAATTCTTCAAGAAAGAAACAAAGGCTGAATAGCATTAAAAAGGGACTGAGGAGGTTGAGGAAGAATTCTTCTCCTTATACAGCTCTGCCCAGGCATGGCTGTGAGAGCTGTTGTGACCACCTGGACCTAAAACCTGCCACCTGCTGTCTTTACTCATTCACCTTTTCTGCTAATGCAGGAAAAAAAAATAATTTCACTTTATCTTGATGGGCAGTGGAGGCAGAAGGGTTTCTATGAAGAAATCCTTTTGCTTATATTTTCCATTTCTCCTGCAGTTGTTACTAAGTTGTTACTAAATCATAAATTTATCACAGCAGGAGCTTGCTGTGTTGGTATTATATCATAGTGACTTACAGAGATGGAAAGAAAGTCGCATACATGCAGTGCCAATTTTCAACTAAAAATCTCATCACTTTACCCAGGCATCTTTCTTCTTTTTGAATCTGGCTCAAGAGAGTTTCACAGAGTTTGGAAATTCTGGGTGTGTTCTTCCACTGATCTCCTTTGACAAATGTACCTAAGAGTGCTTAGGTGTGAGCCTGGACTGTGAGGCAGGGTGATGGTGCAGTTGGCTGAGCCTCTTCCTTCTGAATTTGCTGCAGGGATGAAATTTTAGCCAATATTGGTAATTCTGATTATCTTATCTTTAGTAAAACAACAATCTGAGTTTTTCTTTAGTTCTGCCATTTTATTACTTTTTTTCAGTAGCTTTGGTATTTATTCAGTGTCTGTATGTTCTGCTTTTGTAGTCGTGCCTTAGTTCATTTACTTATCTTGTCTCATGTTTGTATTTCTTCAGTCTGCTGTTATAATTAAAAGCAGATTGAGGTGTTTCATTTCCACATGTTTAAAATTAATTTTGAGGAATTGGATACATTTCTGTCTATATAGATAAAAAGGTATGCTGCAGTGCTGTAGCACCAT
Organism: Corythornis vintsioides; assembly: GCA_025447755.1. Lineage (NCBI taxonomy): Eukaryota > Metazoa > Chordata > Aves > Coraciiformes > Alcedinidae > Corythornis > Corythornis vintsioides. Next base: position 40,602 of record JAOEGS010018814.1, read on the forward strand.
CTTTTTTTCTTTTTTCAGAAATGAATTTGAGATAATTTACATTGCAGATCTTCTCATGTCTATGTTGGAGTGTTATCATCCATCAGTAAAGCTTCTGGAGTTTAAAAAGGAAAATAAATTCTATGATACTGTAAAAATACAGTGTACTTTTTAAAATGAACTATTCTGAAACCAAAAGAGGTCAAGGCCATAGCAGTAAGGGGCTATTTCTGGCTTGAAATTGTGGCTTGAAATAATATCTATGCCTTGAGTCACCTTCTCATACACTGGTCAGTTTTCATCTGAGAGGTCATAGTTATCTTCTATCCTTCCAAAATGTCTCCAGAAGAATTGAGGAAGTTAAAAGCTGTGGCCTGGTAGACAAGCAGAAGAAAATGACAGTTTCATTGTAGTTTTCATACATCTCAGAAAGACAGGGACAATCTTCCCATATCAAAGAATATGAAGCTGCCTTATGTGTGGCTCTTTGCAAGTAGGAAGATGGGTGTATCTCTGAGAATTGAATTTGGTTTGTAGCAAAAACACAGCTGAATAATAATTTGAATATCTGTAGGGGCTAGGGCTTACACGATCTTGTTTTTCAGGCTTCTTTCCTGAAAAGCTGCAATTAAATCCTCTTTCATGGATACTCTTTACCTCTGTAGGTACTGAGCTGTGGTTTTTAAGATACCGTTCAGCTTCTGTTCCTATTTTGTTTCTCCCAAACCTGCATGCTAATAACATTATCTCACCCAAAAGTTCCTAGAGGCATATTTGCAGTTTCCATTCAGTCTCATACTAAGGTGTTTCTTCTATGAAAAAATGTATGCTATGGAATTTTTCTGGCACAATCCGAACTATGTGTTAAAAAGTACTTTAAAAATACAATTTTTTTTTTTCCTACTATAAACATTGTGCCTGATTTTTGCTACAGATCAGCACTCAACACAGTACAGGATACTGTGAAGAAGAATGAAATCCTGGTTTAGTTCCATCTATACTGGTAAAGCCATTTTTTTAATTAATTTTTTTTTTTAATCTAAGCTGGAAAGCTTGTGTGGATCCCCCAGTACTGGTTTTTACAGTGTAGCAGGACTGACTTTTGTGACTCAACTAACCTTGTTTTTTTTAATTAGATCACATCCTAAAGGAAAAATGTTACTGAAACATCTGAAAATACAACATAGATTGGGTTCTTCTAGAAAAAGATATGTGTGTGTGTGTGTGTGTGTGTGTGTGTGTGTGTGTGTGTGTGTATATATATTAATAAACTAAGCAAAAAAAAAGCAAACCAAAGATGGCAGTATTGCTTGTGAAGCTATACTTAAGACCAGGAAAGGTTAGAAGTTCTAATCCCAGTAGTTCAGAAGCCACTTAAGCTTGTCCCTTGGGAAAGGTGTATTAATAATTTTCATAAGAAATGCTTGGCATCTCAGAATCCAGGGTGTCTTCTTAATTAACTGAAGTCACAATATTACCCTTTAATTGAAATATATTATTCCTGCATCTGTCTGGACTGTGCTTTTTCTAACAATTGTTTAGAGGGAAAAAGAGGTGAGAGCATCTGTACTACAGCTGCTGTTCAAATAGAGCAATGCCTTTACTGTAGACAAAACAGTTGGCACAATTGTAATGTATTTGTTTATGAAGAGCCAGAAATAATGAGGTTTTATATTCTTTTGAAGTGGGAAGATTTTTTTCATTTTCTTGATATTTAAAAAAAAAATAAATGTCCAGAGGGTATTTCATAAACTAGGTTAGATGACTCTCCAGGAACATTTTTATTTTGTATTTCTATGACATGAGGAAGAAGGAGTTTCTTTCTGTGTGTCTCGGGACTCTTAAGTTTGATATGAAAGTATTTATTAATATGTTCCAAAAAGCTGCTGTGATATAGTTACAAAAACTTGTTGATTTTATGAGAAAGCATATGGAGGACAAACTGTTTTATTTTTAAATAATTGCAAAGGGAATCTGTTCTCCTAATTTTCCAAATGAATAGTTCTCATTTTTTTTGGGGGGGGGGGTCTTTGGGTGTTAGATATGGAATCAAATAGATATGGCTTTAAATTATGCAATAAGTTCTGCTAGTTAGCTAAATTTAAATTTAGTCTTCTTTCAGTCTTCATTATGTTCAAATGTTTAAAATGACTGTAAGGAAGTATATATAAAAAAAGACAATCTGGTCATTTTTTATGTTTGAGTTCAGAACCAGTATTTTCAAGCACTGAGACTTTTCTCTGAGTTATATATTACTTAAACAAAGGCTGACAGCAAAGCTCTGTCTACAATATGTAAATCCTTGTGGAAAAATAGTGCCAAAAAACTGTGAAAAAAAAAATGGGTCCAGGCAGCTGCGTCACAAGGTTTGACCACTTTGGGCTGGGGTGCCAGGAGATTTGAGACAGATGTTTTCAGACATGCCGCATGCCTAAAACATTTCCAGGGGTCGAGCTACAAATAGTGACTTAATAAGTTCAGAAACAGGAAAAGTATGCAGGAGGACACAAGAGTTTATTCACCCTTAGGTGCACAGCCAGCCTCTTTACGTTACATCTGCCTGTCAGGGTTTGCTATTTAAGCTGTCATGCCCTTGGTATTGCTCTTTGTCTGCCTGTGAATAAAGTGCAGCATTGTGATTACTAATCCCACTCCAGTGACTTGACTTTAAATGTGGTTTTGGAGCGGATCCCGGAGTTCTGTTTGCTAAGCTTCCTACTCCTGTTTCAGAGACACCACTGGAGATCTATGAGAGAGAACACTGCAGACTGCCCTCCTCCTGTAGACCTGTCGTCTTTTTCTCCCCCCCCCTCCATCTTTTTTTTTTTTTTTTTTTTTCCTCCTCCAAAACTTTTTGAAGGAAATCAATGGATACCAAAGTGATCTGTTTATTTTTCTTTTTTTCTTTGCCTCCACTGACAGTGGGAAATCACACTGGTCGCATCAAGGTGGTCTTTACACCCAGCATCTGTAAAGTGACTTGCACCAAAGGCAACTGTCAGAACAACTGTGAGAAGGGAAATACTACCACCCTCATTAGTGAAAACGGCCATGCTGCTGACACTCTGACAGCCACTAACTTCCGAGTAGGTAAGTACCCTGAAACTGTGTTTGTCCTTAGCTGTCCTTTCTTGACTAACAGAGGGAGGAGATGTTTTGTTATTAATACCAGTTGTGCATCTGTTATTCTTTGTTTGGAGGGCTGTGCTGAGTAGGAACCATTGTATGTTAGACAAGCTTTCTGGTATCCTTCGGAAATGTTCCCAAAAGTTTCTTTTGTGTCATAGGAAAAAAACCTCCCATATTTTTCAACAAAATTTTCAGCTGCAGGGCTACAACATACTAAGCTGAAGCTTTTGGTAAAATTTATCCCTCTGAGTTTGTGTTGGTAAATACAGAAAATGTCACATTCCACAAAAAGTTCTGTTTCTTCTTTCTGCTTGCTGAATAGGTATCAAATGCACATAAAATCTAGCTAGCACAGTGAATCTGTCTTCAAAATATTTTCAGGAGTTCCTTAATACTACAATCCTTTTCAAAATACATCAGTTTAAAACTTTTTCTTACTGCTGAGAGTAAATCAGATTTCATATTTGACATATTGAGAAACTGAAATTAATATTAAAACCGATGGAAGTTACTGAAGCCAGTCATTTTTCTTAAGCATATTCTTTCTGCTTGCTCAATAAGACTGTCAGCAGTATGCCAGTCTAAACCCTACAGCTGCTTGACTGTGGTGAAACAAATCCTGAAATCTATCTAGGAGAATGTTTAGCATATTTTAACTGTACACTAGATAATGTTGGCAGGAATTTGTGTGCAAATATTAGTCTCATAAGCTAAAAGGTATAGATATGTGGATACATACCTAAACAGTTTTAAATTTGTTGTTTCACATTATGATATCTGTAACTGCTCTTGGAAAGTGTTTTCTTGTAATCCCGATTAGATCATCATATTGTTTTGTCAAAAAAACCTTTTAAAAATTAATTAGTTTGCCAATTTGTACTCAAAGAATGCCAGGTATGAACATTGTAATTTTAGTCTCCATCTAGTATAAACATAATGTCAGGCTGCCTGGCCAATACTGCCCTTTTTAAAGTGCACTGGATTCCAGGCTCTGGAAAAAGTTATTCCAAATTATTCTTCATTTTATCCAGACAGATGATACAAAGAACAGTTCCTTCTCTTAACACTACTAGACTATCAGACTGTGGGTGAAAGATCTTGAAATTAATAACCCATTCATTGATGATATGCATGTTTGTAAAAATACATATTGTTTTAGACTCATTATAATAAAATCACTGTTTTAAAAGAGCAATACAGCACATTTTGGGTTTGTTTAATGTTGCTGTGATGTATTAAAAAAATAAAAAGAATTTTGTAAAGGAAGGCTGAATCAAATACTCTAAACTTGTGCTTACTGTTAATACAGATTTTTAACAATATTTTGTCAAGAATCCCAGCTAAGTAAATTTTTTGAATACTGAATTCTGAAAGGATAGGGTTATTCTCTCCCCTCTCCCCCCACCCCCCCCCCTTCATTTGACCTAATTTTTACATTGACATTATGAAATGCTGAGAACTGGCAGTCATGTAATTTGTCTGCTGTGTAAATCTGTGCTGTAACATGACCTCCTCTGAAATACTTGAAACTTTGGAGAGTGGAAATTGACCTGTGAAGACGTGTTCCACACCTTCCTTCCTGGCCTCAGGCCATTCAGCTCATGATGTTGTGTACAATAGGCTGTTAGAAATATTCTACACAAAATCAGCCTTTAATAGTACTTGATAGAAAGATAAGGAAGGAGGGTTATGGTTAAAAATGCACAAAAACAAGTAGCTACACATGTATAGGGATTTTTAACCCACCTGTAGCTATATATCTTCCTTGTTACCTTTCAAAGACCAAAGGCATTCACTGCAGCAATAAGTGTCATCTTTACAGAACAGAAGTAAGAATAAGGTATAAACTGGGTCTTCAAGGCTATCCAGTTAAAAAGTAAAACTGCTGAGTGAACTTAACTTCTGAATAGGCAGAGGAGAGATATTAACACCTGTAGATTGAGTTCTTTCACTGATTGAAGATTTTCAGGAGTTTCAAATCATGGTTTAAAATATATACTGCTGAAACACTTGGGGTTTTTCATATATATCTGCTCTAGTGCCTCTCATTAGCTTAAACTTGTCCTTGATAGAGATATCTCCTGATAAATAAAGCAGAAGTCATTTGGGTTTTCTGAGATAATTTATTTTTGTTATGTTTCTATCATCTGTGTCATGTTTTCACTTGTGCTTTTTGCTTTTAAGTCCTTGTTCTAAACTTGTTACTTACTGTTTATCCAAAATGCATGGAAATTCTAGTCTCATCCTTTGACATTTCAGAAGTGCAACCATGGAATAGAATGATGTGTCAGAAAATATATGTTTAAAGCAATGAACAGTAGTACCCTTTCAGTATGTTGTTGTTTTGGTTGTTTTGTTGTTTGTTTGGGGGTTTTTTAAGTATTTTTTCTCCCTAAAACCAGAAAAGATAAATTCACATGCCCTATTTGGAAAGCTAACTCCCATTACTAATAACAGATAGCTACTATGAGTTGGGCAAGTTGAGAAACTGCTTTAAGTTGTAAGATCTAAATGCATTCCTATGGAAGGAGAAGCATTCTAGTACAAAAGGTTGAGTCTCTGATGACAGATTGCAGTTAGCCACCATAGTGCTTTGTTCTTAATAAGCCCTTCTTTCTTAATATGAGCCAGAGTAAAATGCTGGTTTTGTTTTAAACTTTCTGCTGAGCTTTATAAACATTTTATTTTTATGGAATAAGTTGCTCTTTAAGTTAAGTTGCTGTTGTTAAGTTCAAGCTATTTGGGTTTTTCATGGGTTATTTTAGATTCTTAAAATTTGCTCAGTTTGTCCTTTCAGCTGAAACTTGGTACCAATGAGCTCAGGCAAGGAAAAAATCCCTGTTTCCTGAAAATTTTCTAGGATATGGATTAGCCATTAAAACCAAAAACCCACAACAAGGAATAGACTGGAGGAAATGCAGCTATTCAGGTAGCTGAGATCTTGGCTGTTCTTATGAAGAGCTCTAGCATTTCACTTGAAGGTGATGAAAGCTTGGTATTTAAAAGGAAGGCTCTCCTTGATTGCCAGTCTGCTTTAGTGAAGCTTTGGAGATTTTTGCAGTTTCATTTTGTGAATGGGATATGATGCACAGTTCTACTAACCAACTTCCAATATTTCATTGGCTTGGAGAGTGAAAGCATTTAACCTGAGGGGAAACTTCTGCTGAATAGATGATTCTCATGATTCTCTTGGATTGATGCATGTGTATTTTGTATGGTATTGCAGTCCTGATATATCTACAGAGGCTTGTAACACAAGGTTGCCATAGGTGCATAGGAAAAGATGTGTCTATATAGGATAACACAGAAGGCTTCTGTGTCATTCACCATGGAAGTTGCTCATTGATGTGTCCTCTTTCTTCTCAAATGATTCCACATACCAAACTAATTCTTTTTGAAATTAATTTTCTCTCTGTAAGGAGTAGGAGGATAGTGACTAATTTGTAACTGTAAAATGAAGCAGTAAGGAATTGGGAAATGCCCAAATCAATGTTCTTCATACTTCTAAAATTTTCCCCCCATTGTGCATATGTGTTTCATTAGAGATTTTTTTTTTTCCCCCATGGGATCCCCATCTAATTCATTGAACAGGAATGAAAGAGTTTAGTAAAGGAAGTGGTCATTTCATACTTAGGTTTATATTCACTGTTCACTTGCACTTTTTGAGCACTTTTTGGCTCATTTAAAGTGGCTTGTTCAAGCTGTTCTAAAGGAAAAACTAGAATGTTTCATGCTGTCAAGTGGAAGTTCATATCTTTCTGTAGAAATGTTGTGTCTGAGCATTTGGCAGTATATGTGTTAAACAGGGAAACAGCAGCATTCTGCAGATTGTGGCAGAGGTGGTGAGAGAATTATTGCCCTGCTACTCCCCTTTATGTTAGTCTTTAATGCTTCTCAATATCTCCTAACATTCCCTTCTTCTCTCCTGATCCCTCTTCATAGAACCTGCACTGTTGTCTTTTCACTTTGCTGTGCACAACCATCATTTGCTTAGGCCATTATTGGGATGCAGGAATGTTTTGTAGTGTTTTCCCTTGGAAAAACAGTAGATTTTGGGAATCCTGTCTTGTTTCCATGAATTTGAGTGAAAGTTAAGTGTTTCTCCTATACCTTCACTGGTCTTTGGAGGGAATTGTGAGGTTGAGAATGATGTCAGGTGTATGTGTTATGGCCCACTGTCCATGTCAGCCAATCTTCCTTGTGACACTAGAAGAGAATGAGAAGATATTTATTAATTCTCCTTTATTCTCATCTGTGCAATGTCCGTTTGTCTCTTGTCCTATATTAACACATTAACAAAGATCTCCCAGATGTAGTTTGGGGTCATGGTGTCCAAAGTGAAGATGTGTCTGGTCCTTCATATTTTCAAGGATTTTTATATATTTAATCATAAATTTTAAACCTTTCAGCATGGATCACAGAGATCTGCTTATCATATACCCCATTGTTCAAATTATGCTGCCTATTGATTTTTGTCACTGTCCTTATTGGATTTTTCTATCAGAAACTTTTCCTGTGTGACTATGTACAAATGATTTTGGACAATGGTGGTTATCCAGAAGTTTACAGTTATGTATAGGCAGAAACTTCCAAGAAGCAGCATGGCCATTTTGCTCAAATTTTATTTTTACTTCCATTGAAAGCAATCAAATAGAATTTGACCAATATATTAAAAAAAAAAAAAAAATTGTTCAAAGGGAAATTAGTAAAAACATTCCCTATGTAGATATTCTAACAATTTCCTATCTAGGAAAGATTCTGGAGAGCATAATTATTTAGAACTGTGAAAAATGTAAAGCAGTTATTTTACAAGAAGTTGACAGAATTTCTACATTTTATGTAGACATATATGATCATAAATTTCTATTAGTGCTATGGCACTGCTTTTTATTCAAGCACTTCTGGTCTTCCCAAAGAATTGCATTGGTTAAAAATGGCAGTGACATGCAAGCAAGCCAGCACATTTTGATTTGTAGTGTGTGTATGGTGGGAAATCTAAGAGGAATGGATAACATTTTCTTGCTGCCATTTGCTATGTAATAAAGTTGTTTCTTTGCTCCACATGATAGATACTCCACCTATCCTACTACATTTAAGAGGTGCTGGAAGACTGTGACATTTGAGGAAGATTTTTTTTTTTCAATATTCATTGATATGAAAAAACATTTATTGTAAATAACATTGGAGGGCAAATTTGACACATAAAGGCATATAGAACACCAGCAGCTTGTAGGAGCATTTGTGGAGATTTGTGAGAATTTACAGGCTCTTCTGGCAGCTTGTGGGGTGTACACTTTCCTACCCAGTAAATCTGAATTCTTTGTTATGTTGAATTGGATTTCATAGATAGATTCATAGATATTAGGGGTTGGAAGGGACCTAGAAGATCATCTAGTCCAACCCCCCTGCCCGAGCA
>JAOEGS010018814.1:65859-77179 GCA_025447755.1 Corythornis vintsioides
AATAATTTTTGGGATAACAAGTCCTGATGACCTTATAGAGGTGTTGAACTTGTTTTCTGTGTGTCCTGTGACTAGTTAGAATGTTATCCTGTCCATATGGAGACACCCCCTATAACACAGCTTCACAGCATATGAATTAATGTGAATTTTAATTGTTTGAATTGCCAGATTGCTTTTTCTTGTCAAGGGTAATTTTACAGTTACCTCTCCAATATTGCTACTTCTACACAAAAACAAAATATATTGGGGAATGATGTGAGGACATTCAGTTGTTGGCAACTATTCCTGAATAACTTTGGTAAAAGAGGCCAAAATATTTAAATGCTTGTGATAAATATAATCTCATGTAGTAATTCTGTTTTCAGAGAGAGACATAGCTTTGTAAGAAGTGTTGAGAGTATCCTCCTGGAAACACAATATTTTTTAGATGTTTTTAAGTATCTGCTCTGTCTTTTAAATGAATTTGTTCTCTAGGGACTATTCTCCAGTCCACTGGGAAATTGTTTCCACTGACATGTGAACATTAGTCCCTGAACTTTTCTGACTCAAAAAAAGGGGAGGAAGAGTGGTCAGAGAAGAGGAGAATATAATTGCCCGAACAGTTAGCAGAGCAGCAATTTATTACTGTGACTATTTAATTCCAGATCAAATTATTTTAGACAATATGATGGACCAGAAAAAAAAAACCCACCATAATGAAGACATAGTTGTTTTTCAGCTTTAGAGTTGCTGTCTTAAAACACACAATAGGTTTCTCATTGCTAAAGAGTCTGACCTCTTAATATTTTTTTTTCCTGACCCCTAAGTCCTCATCAGAATCATCAGCAGTCACAATGCCTTTTCTTCGCTTTCCATGCCCAAATGAGGATGTTGGATTGTGGAGAGAGGAATGATTCATTTCTTTCAAGGAAAGAATACAACAGTTTATCCTGAAATGGCTGGCAGAAATAAAAATTAATCAGCACATCTAGGCAGTGATCCAAGAGCTGGAGAGGATTGTGGTAGTAATACTACATGACAGGAACCAGCCTAAATGTGATGTTTTCAGCATCTGAGCATCTCTAGCTGGCTTGTTAGATTAAAACAGAGCAATTTAGTTATTTCTTTTGAGGGATTATATATATATTTTATCTCTCTTCATACATAAAATTGTATGATAGTCAGGGTGAATTTTGTGCTTTTCATAAGCAGGCTACACTGTCTTGTCTCGCCCTGCAAAGCCATTCTTGTGGCCTAAGAAGGGTCTTACTGATTTTCCTTGTAATGCTGAATCTTTTTGTGTGAGTTTACCTGTAACAGAACTTGTGTAGCCTGAATTTTGCTTGAATGTTGTTTTCTGCTACAGGCAAGATCTGAAGAGCCATTAAGGCCCTGCAGCTGTATTTTGCTGACTTTCTGCTACCGTATTCCTGATGTTTCTGTCTGCAATATGTTGAAGAATTTCATAAATGAAAGTGTAGGGTAGAGTAAAAATAACTTCTTTTAAGGAATTCCTGTTTGAGACCAATTAATATTGAAAGTGTGCCTAGAGAAATTAAAACAACTTGAAAAAACAAAAGCAATTTCCACAAACATATAATTTTAAAGCAGCTAAAATAAATTAAATATACTTCCTGGGAAGAGGTTCTGTGAGGTTGAAATTTGTAAATGAGAAGTGAAAAGGCTTAATCAAGTTCCAAAGAACAGGCTGGTCTCCCTGAAGCACGGAGACAACTCTGAAGACTCAACGATCCAGTATGCATTGTAGAGAAAGTATGTTAAGTGATACTTGCTGGTTCTTGATGTTTGGAAGGAGTGCTCTATCTGATGGATAGGCTGGCTTCATGTAGACTGTGCAGTACTTGCTGCTGAGAGACACCAAGCCAGACATGGCAAAAGCTAATGTTATGCAGCTTACACACTGGAAGAATTTTTGCACACTTCTCCTCACACCTCGCCAATCACTTAAGAGTGACATGTTTCAATGAAAAAAGTCTTGAGGCTCATAGACAGTTCTGTGCATATTATGTTGACTGGAGGCTCTCAGTTTATATACCCAGACTTAAAACTACCACTGTATTTAATGAAGGAAGTATCTGAAAAACATTTCTTCTCTCTTTATCTGCCAAATCCTGAATTCAACGTTCAGCAAAGGGAGTGGTGAATTTAGATGGTTGAGATGCTGGCAACTCTTGCAGGAGCAAACTCGGAATTTGGCAGGTATATAAAGGTGAAGGGATGAAGCCTGAAGATTTTTCTGTGTTCCAGAGAAAGATGATGGATCTGACAAAGAAAATAAAGCTTGCTATATATCCAAAAATAACCCAGTAGAGTTTGAATTTTGGAACTTTAAATGGGATTCTTATTACACAGTATGACCACAAATGTTAATGTCACACCAGCCAATCTGAACATCCATGTTTATGTAGCAGTTTTTACAATCCTATAATGTCATTCTTTCCTGTGAAAAGAGCTTTTTAATTTTCTTTCTTTGGTATCAAGCCTCTATGCATTCTTTCAGCCTTCCCTCTAACCCTCAAATTTGGACTTCATTTATATTGTCACTTTAAGGCACTCTGTAGAAATTTTAATATACAGAAAAGAAATGTCTTAGAGGTGCCTAAGATATCTTTTTTTTGACAAATTTTATTACCATTTTTTTCTTACGTGTTTTTCCTTCAATTGTTTTAGTGAAGTTCCCTCCTAACATAGTGAATATCCATGTGAAACATCCCCCTGAAGCCTCAGTTCAGATCCACCAAGTTTCAAGAATTGACAGCACTTCAACAGGACAAAAAGCGAAAGTACCTCAGCCAGTACATCCACAGGTCTCTTACCAAGGTCTTCCATATCAGAAGACCCAGAAAGGACATACTGCTTACACAAATCAACAACCCATTCCTCATATGTTTCCTGTTTCAGTTAAAACTCAGCTTGGGCGCTGCTTCCAGGAGACTATTGGAACACAGGTAAGAAACATTTGCTAAGGCTTTCAAGACAGGTACCTTTAAAAAAATAATAAAAAGGATTTTAAAAAATTTCACCAATTGCTGGGAAAGGACACATTTGACCTTCTTCGAAAGAAAACTCTTTTCAGAATGTAAAGTTTGTGCAAAATAACTTGTTTCTGAACCTCCTTCTCCTTCTAGCAATTGTATTTTCTGCAGGCTTGGATCCCTGACATCCTGACTTCAGTTATTCTATCTATAACTTCTCCATTTATAAGCTATTTCTCCCCATTTAAAAAACAAAACAACACAACAAGAACAGCAAAAATGGCCACAAAAACCATCAGGAGCAGAAGCAGGATGCAGACAGAAGTGGGCTGAGGGTAATGTAGGTGGCAGATCCCCTCTGGAACTTCAAACTGAAATCACAGTTCTTTAGTCTCAGTTGTCCTCTGATCAGAGAAGTGAATTTTTCCTGTGAAATATTTTTCTCCTCCTTTCAGTGACTGGCTTCTGCAGAGTATTGTATCATTCCTACTAGTGGCATAATTAAGTTTCAGAAGTCATTGTGGAAGTAAAGATCCCCAAAGCTCCTCATGTTAGGTCATAACATGAGGATGTTTAAAAAGAATTAATTCTGAAAAATGCAATTGATGAAGTAAATGTAAATGTCATCATGCCCCAAAAATGTTTCTAGAAGACCAAAGTTAAGTTTGCATATGGAACTTTAAAGGCTACTTTAAAGGCTTATTCAGTAATAATTGGTTTATTTATTTGATATCCATACTATTAATTTATTCTGATGAACTCTTCATGCTTCTCTGTTGCAGGAATAGTAAAACCTTGAGTTCCTTCTTTGACCAGTGTTGAAACATGTTTGAATGAAAGCTCATGGATTTTTACATGACAAAATGCAGCAGGGCCCATGTCAACCAGCCATTTCTCTATATTTCCTAAGAATGAGAAATCTAACAAACATGGCATTATAATATGCAATCATAAAATTCTGGAAATAATTATTATAATTAACACATTTAAAAAAAAATTCTATTTCTAATTGTGCTCATATGTAGGGGAAGACAAAATTCCTTCCTCAATCCTAGACTTGCCAGTGGGAGCTACATCTTTTATTTCTTACTTCTTATTTCCTCTCTGTCCTTTTCAGCCACATGAATGAGGTATTTTGAATGACATACACGGGACTTTTAGTGTCCTATGCATGCCCCTTACATTACAATAGTTTTTAAATTAAAGCATACTTGTTGCTCACTGGAAGACAGCAATGTGCTTCTTTTAAAGGGGGAGAAAATGAGAAAATATTACTACATTGTTTCATGCCTGACTTGGAATCCCACTAAATGCTCAGTCTCAAATTTTTATAATTTCTTTTTTAGTATTCCCTGGTAAAATGTATTTGCAGTGCTCTCAAGAAAGGATAGTGCCTCCTTCTTTAGAATAATGCACATTTTCATTTTTTATAAATTTAATTGATCCTTTCAGTGTTAGTCTTAGAGGAGATCATAGTGAGGACTCTGGAGGCCTTTTGTTATTTAATTTAATTGTTCAATTTAGAGCTGGAGTAGTAGCATGGCATTTGGTAGAGCATTCCTTTAAGACCTTGCCATAAACAGATTTAAGTGAATCATTGACCTTTCAAATTTGAACCATAAATGTTAATACATTTTTCCTAAAGTCAGACAATCTGTATGACTTACTTGTGTATTAAATAACTTCTCTTCAGCTGGGAAAGACAGTTGTGGTTTGGGTTGGGTTCTTTTCTTTTGTTTTTGCTGTTGCTATTTGTTTGGTTTTTGTTTGTTTTTTAACTTCTACATAGATGTAAAATAATTTGTTGTTCCTTTGATACTTAGTTTACTAAATATGAGGATTGTCTTTATTTGTTCAGACAAGATGCTAACCTGAGCTTTCAGTAGCAATGTGTCACTTGTCCTTCCTGGAGCTTATGCTGGATAGTTTTGCTATCTGTGCTTTTTTCAACAATCATCAGTGTTTATACATTTTTTTGGGGGGTGGATTGTATATTTGGCTTCAGAAATGTTTTATAAATCTCCTGGGATCGGAGGTGACTTCACTGTCTATAGAGTATATTGGTGGAAGGGTATGTGTGTGGCCTCTTGTAGGTAAATCAACCAAGTGAATGAAGACTTTTCTGAACTTCATTTTGGTACAGGCTAAAAGCACTGGGTAAAAACAGTATCAGAATCTCTACTGTGGTTTTGTGTGTGTGTAACCTCTACCATTCTATGTTTCTCTTCATCTCTTGTTCTTTTCTTTCTTGAATTTCAGCTGGTCTTCAATTACAGGTCCTCTGATTTTAATGTTTTGGTTTTTGCACAGCCTTCCGTGGAAGATCTTTCGTTTCCCAACACATTCTTCTTCACCCCACCCTTAGTTAAATTCCTTTAATGTATCTCATTCAAAAACAGTAGGCCTCAAAAAGCAGTAGGATGGTTCCTATACTCAAATCCCAAGACAGGGTGTATTTTCTGCAGTGTATTCCAACAAAGCACATACTGTTAAAGTGAGCAACTGGAGCCACCCTGAACTGAAGCTTGGCAGACATTGAGGTACATAGTTAAAGCATCTGGGTGAATTCTCAGGCCTCTGATCACTCCTATTAATTAACAGCATAGAAATTCTTCTAGACCTCCTGTCCACTTAATTATATGAAGTGTCATAAGTGTTTATAACCAAAGTTAGCAACCACAAGAAAGGAAGGGTTTGGAAGGGGACTTAAAGATTACCTAGTTCCATTCCCCGCCCCCCCTCCATAAGCAGGGACACTTCTCAGTAGATCAGGTAGCTCAGAGCCACATCCAGCCTGGCCTTTAACACTTCCACAGAAAGGGGATCAAAATCTTAAGTGGGGAAAAAAGTCCCACTTAAGATGGAGAACAGTACATTTCTGGAGAGCACTCTATGTTATGGTGCCTTCAAAAGCTGGAGACTGAATGTAGTGTCCTGAAAGGTCCCTTACAGTCATGTAGTCTAATTCTGAAATCCAAGGAGTCAGTCATCTTAGACCACTCATTCTCTAAGTCCTATTTAAAAAGCTAGCAGATAAGGAAGATGATGCTTCTCTTCCTTAATTTCTCCTCTTCAGCTGCTTTTCATTTTAATTCTAATATATGACACAGAATATCTTATTATTTCCCAAAATAATTCTACAGTGTCAGTGGTGCTCCTAGTAAAGATTGTGTTGGTAATCTTGAGTCATGTTAGTTTTGCATGTGATAACTTAGCATTTAAATCAATAAAAGAATGTAGGTGCCTACTATCTGTCAAAATGCACATGAAGCTAATTAACCACCACTTCTTATCTTCCTCTTCAGATCAGTTTGAAATGATTACTGAATATATCCATCTTTTTCCTATGGTTACTGCATTTCAGTATTTTGGGGGGGAAAAAAAAAAAAAAAGAAAAGTGTTTTGGTAAAATTTTTTTAAACTTTTTTTTTAATATATTCTATTCCTCACCTGGCTGTTGTTTGATAAATGATGCTTTGTGCTTCCCTTGCAAAGTACTTTGAAAGGTGTTGCCAAAAAGATCCTTACTTGTTACAACTCTTTTGAGAAGGATGCCTCTATTAGAGTTCAGGTGTTGTGAAGGAAAATTTGGTGTATTTTAATAAGACTTTGGAAAGAAAAACAAAATCTACCCCTCTACATCAGGCAATAGAAGCATATTTTGATAGAGCTTCAAAATATAAGTCAAGCTAAATAACAGTAATGGTGAACACTAGTAAAGACTATTGAAATTTATAAGGGCTGTCTGTTTCATTGTCATCAAAATACATATGTGTATACATATGTGTTCAGTGTGTTTTAAATGTTACTTACTTCTGATAAATGGCAAATATACCTGATAAACATGTTAGCTGATCCTTATCTTTAATGGGATAAATTTCAATGGAAAAGGTTTATTCAATACTGTGTTTCAGTAATGTCTTTTACAGGAAACATTTGTTTTTGTTTGAGCAACATCCCTCTCCTCTGCTGTCAGACAGGAGGATACAAAATTACCCAAGTGATAGGTGGCAGCTGGAAAAGGTCAGGAATTGTCAGCATGGTATCATGATAAAGATTCAGACTGCAAATCTAAAACATTTACTTAACTTCATTCAGCCAGGGGCATACATTGGTCAGTTACTTAACTTTGAGAATATACATAAAGTTTTTTAGGAATGGGGATTAGATCACTGCTGAGTTGTTTACAGTAGGAAATTTTAAACAAACACATCAAAGTTTTTGAGTTAGAAATCAGATCAGCAAAATATGTTGGTAGTTCTTAACACATAACCTAAAATATCAATACTACTGTATGCATATGTTCATCATGTATATAGTCTGGAGGCATGACAGTAGTAATATGGCAGTTAAGTATAACTGTATAATTATCCCTGTTGATCTTCAGATTTAACAAAACATTTCCTATGAAGGTAAATTTCAGGTTTGGGTTTGTTTTCTTTTTGATGGCTGTATGAGATGAATTTTCCTATTTTTATTTTTCAGGGAGGAAAAATGACAAGTAAAATTCTGTGCTTCATAGTGGTACTTTTTCTCTTAGATCACTTTTAAAACCTTTTTTTTTTTTTTCTTTAGAATACTCAAAAATACCATCACATAAAATAAAATAACTGTCTGGAATTCCTTGAAGCTCATGGTCTGGCTTCTGAAGTTTTTAAACAAATAGACTGTCAGAAATCAGTGTGGATTCATTTCCAGGATTAATGCTTCATTCGAAATAGATTCTTTGCAAGATCAATACCCTGAAATATCAGAAGAATAAAGATGTATCAGATACTAAAACCACCAAACATTGTTTTAATTAGTCAAATAGAAGAAAGCTGGATAATTTTTACTTGCTTATGAAGAATGTTCTGCTTAAGCCAAAACAAATTCTTTACCAGTTCTTTTAGAAAGTCTGGAAGTATTTAAGTTTCTCTTCTCTGCTTATGAGACAATGCTTGTAGTGAGCCAGTGCTACATGGGATAATACTCCTCCTTTGTAACAACCTGCCATTCAGCTGGTCAGTAAGCTAATTAAGTATGCTTATTAATTGTTTCTGTAATACGGTTTATTAAGTTTGAGGTTTCTTACTCTGTCGCGCCTATAGGAAAAAAAAAAGCAGCAACAATCCAAGGTCTGTGCCTGTTGAACAGTTTACAGAGAGTTTAACAGTGTCTCCATTCTCTCCTGCTATTGTGGTATGTGAAATGCAGTCTTTGGAGCTGAATCCCAGAGTCATTAGCTGTTAACTCAGGCGAAGCACCTATCAATTTCAATCATAGTTCATCATGTGACACTCCTTTATTGGGGTGTGTGTTGTGGTTTTAACTACCAGCCCGTGACAGGGATCTGCAGATGGCTCCAGCAGGAGTGGGAGTCCCAGGAAATGCAGTCCCTTGGCCACAATCCTCTGGGACTGCCCTGAGACTAATTGCCAGACTCTCTACTGCAATTTATAGGGAGCTGAATAAATTCCTTCTACTGCCTCAGCAGAGGGATTTTGAGGGTATAATCCTTCCTTTTCCCAGGCTTTGAGAAACACATGAAACCCTGGTGTCAGTGCACAACTCAAGTACTGTTAGCATTCCAAGACTGGGTAGATGGGGCAGAGGCTGGAGCCTGGACAGAGGAACAAAGAGGTGATGTGGCTTGCGGTGGCCTTTGTGCACCAGCACAGGGTCAGCCAGAATTGCAGTCTACCAGTGGGAATATTCAGTACTTCCTTCAGTTATATAAAATATTGGCATAGAAGCCCAGGCACGCATGGGGAAAAATATGTGGATTCGAAACAATACTTGCAGTGTCTGTGAGTGTTTTACCCAGGAAGAACTTCATTTTATAGCAGTACCATGTGTGCCTCATACTGCTGCTACTGCTGAGCTTCTTTATGCACAGTTGAGCTCTTTTATACCAGTCCTTCATGACTTCTTTGCCTTGTGAACCAGTAAGAATTATCTCAAATCATAAGCTTGTGACAGAAGTATCATTCATGAAAGTCTGTTCTCTTTTCCAGAAACCCTCAGGGATACAGGCTAGATTAGTTTAAAATGTGTGTGGATGATGGATAGAAAAGTGTAAACCTAAGCTTAGGGAATGGCATCATTTTCATGCATAGTGCAAGCTGTATACTTGTGTTTAGCTTCCCTGTTTACTTTAGACTCATATTTAAATACTGGAGTCCTGTTGAATGGTGAGACAAAATAGTTATGAATTCCCACAAGTCACTTTTCCAGTTACTTGTGACTCAGAGAATGGAACAGACTGTCTAAAAAACTAATGATGACTTAGTAGTAGGAAGTGGGTAAGACTTCTGAAGTGAATAGAAATTACCTAAAAGTTTTTGAGACCTGTAGAAACAGAGATTTGTTTCATTAATGGTTAGGGGTTGTGAGAGGGAGGAGCATTTTAAGAATCTGTAGCTGGCTAGGGAACAGTTTGTGCAGTGCCATGAGTATTGCTGGTATCTGAAGCACTGTTAGATATACCAGAGAAATCAGGGATTATTAGCCTTAGAAGGACTCTCTTTTTCTGCTTGGCTTAGGACTTTGCACAGCACTCAATTTTTTTTCTGATGCATAGCTCCAAAATTACACAGATCTTACGCCACTAGGAGCCCCGTGTGGCAGTTGCTTTTCCTTGCTGGCCAGTTTCTAAAATGATCTGGCTGTTAACCAAATGATCATTGATTCTTCAAGCTTTAATTCACCATAGAGGCAGTGGGAGCAGCAGCTTTAATCATTGCCAGTTTTTACTGACAGGACTACAAACCAGTTGCCAGATGACTCAGACTTTGGCATCCTTATTTTTGCTCTTGGTTTTTATATGGAAATTTGAAAAAGTTATGACCACAGAGATCATGATTTTCAGTAGAGTGCAAACACTGTAGCACCACACCTAAACTAAAAATGGGCTTTAGTCTACATGTCTCCTTTTTTTCTTCTTTTTTTTTTTTTCTTTTTTCTTTTTTTTTTTTTTATTTTTTTCTTCACATTATATGCTTTTCATTTGCTACTGTGAAATGACACCTTTTCTATTTTGGAGAAAATGTTTTTTTAAAAAAAGCCAGTTCATGATAGCACATTGGCTCTTATGTGAGCAGAGTCTTGCCTTGACACCCAGGATCTGCTGGGCTGTGTCCTTGAGGCTTGTGACCTTGCAGACGAACACTGAGTGTTAGGTAATGTGCCTCATTGCTCAAATGCTCCATTTCTGAGATCATAAGGGGAGGTGCAGCACCATCCTTGATTCCTCCCACTTCTTTCCAGAGGAGAGCTGTAAAACTAAGGCACAAGGTGAGGAGAAGAGGCAAGTTTAAATTGGTTGAGTTGACTCTCAGTGGCAGCCACTTTATACTACTTTAGTAAGAAGTTTAGAAGAAGTGGCTTCTCTGTCTCTGAAGGAGTAGTCCAAGCTCTAGGAAGGATATTGAGCAGCTGTAATTATAAAGTGAAACTGAGTAGCTGTGATTATAAAATAAAGTGGTCCTTCCTAGATCATGCTCATCTGGGATAAGGGTTGAGAAATCAGCATTGTGTAAAGATGTCACATGAATTTTCTAAGGTTTTGGGGCAGCCACTTGGAGAAGACATGAGTACTCTCTATTTGAAAGATTTTTTGAGCTTCTGGGAACTTTATTTCAAGTTCTGTATATTATCTATCTAGAGGCAGTTGAAAGAGCTAGTTCCAGTTTTAAAAACAGCTGAGATGCTTCAGCTTTCCATGTTTGTGTATCTGATGTCCTTTGTGAAGTGCCAGGAAAAGTCTGTTTCACACGCTTGGGAATATGGGAAACCTGTCAGAAGACTCCTATAAAAATAGAAAATAGACTCCTAAAGCTGCACAATAACTGAACATCTCTTTTAACCTGTTTGGCCACTGTATTCTTTATGCTGTTCATGTATCATCCTAAAATGAGGCTCAGAGCACAAGTGATGCTGTTCTGTAGAGAGCTGATGTCCAGTGGTGCACTGTAACTTCACTAAGTTGACCTGGTGCTAAAAGCACTGATTGATGGCAGTTATCACTGGGACAGATTCACAGATTCACAGATATTAGGGGTTGGAAGGGACCTAGAATCCTGGCTGCTTACATATCCCTTGACAGATGTCTGAGCTTCACAGGCAGCAAGTTCACATTACAGTTTGCTGTTTAAATGGTGAACTCGTGCTGCTTTTTATTTGTTGCTATTTCAAGAGGTGACTGGGCTACATCTGTGGGAAAGATGGAGGTCCTTTCCAACCATATTGATCCTGTGATTCTTAGAAAGGGGCAGAGTAGATAGGTGGCTGAGATTCATAGATTCATAGATATTAGGGGTTGGAAGGGACCTAGAAGATCATCTAGTCCAACCCCCCTGCCCGAG
>JAOEGS010018815.1:0-11208 GCA_025447755.1 Corythornis vintsioides
GCAGGGGGGTTGGACTAGATGATCTTCTAGGTCCCTTCCAACCCCTAATATCTATGATTCTATGATTCTATGATTCAATGCAATATATCATTGAAAGTTCACAATAAAAAAAAAAAAAAGTTGTTCTCTTCTGAACTATATATTAAAAAAACCTATCAGATTTAAAATTCTTATTGAAGCAATATTCTATTTATATAAATGCTTTATGGTTAGCTTTGATTTAAATATAAAACTCTTCTCCAAGAATTAGTGTTATGCTGAGCTTAGCATTAGTAGGATAGATTTAATAGTAAGCAGATTTAGTGTGAGGTTCAGTATAAAATTTTGAAATAAAACTTAATTCCTTTCCCTGTAAATACACAGAAAGAACATTTAATTTCTAGTATGCTATACACTAACACAAATATTTGTTTATAGAATAAGCTTTGAAACAATTTGAACAATGTAACTGACCTGCTGTACCAGACAATGTGTTGTTGCCCTTGCTTGCCTTTTGAGCAAATTTAGTGAATGAGAGTCCTTCTTCAGTGCACCTACTCAACATCATCCTCTCTCTCTGACATCACACTGGCACATAAAAGAATTTTCTAAAGGAAAATACAACCTAGACAAGCATGAGGAACAGGATGCATTGCTGGATTCTTAATTTTTGGTTAAACTCTCAGGGTCATCTTTATGTCTTGTGGATTACTGAGTAGTGGAAGGATGCCACGAAGAAAAATGTATAGACGGGGTTCTATTGTGGATTATTTTCAGAGTTTAACTATAATATTAGAAATTGGGGAATTTTGTTTTTCCTGATGAACACCTGTAAACTACTCTGAGGTCACCTGAAATGTAGATACGACTTCTGAGTGTTTCTTTCTGACCACTTTTTATGTGGGTTTTTAAAAAAAAAAAAAAAAAAAACAAACAACAAACAAAATCACAACACAAAAAAAAGAAACCAAAAAAACCCAAACACACACACAAACCCCCCCCAAAAAAACAAACCAAAAACCCCAAACCCAACAACAATAACCCAAAAACCACAATGAAGCTTGATGCATTTTTTTTTTCTCTGTAAGTGGATCAAAAAAAATACTTTAAGTAAGCAGAGCTCTCATTCCAATGTTTGAGTACTTCCAAAGCACTAAGCAACAGTAGATCTTGGTAAGTAAAAATGAACACCCCATAACATTTTCTCAGATTTAGTCATTTTTCTTACCTACCACAATATTATTTGTACACCCATCAAAAACCACAACATACTTTAGGTAATTTCAATATCCACAATTGCAATAACATTCTCTATGACATCCCTCAAGTAATTCTCCTTGAAGAATTCAGAAGCAGACTGTTAATGACAGCAAAGCACTCTGGCATTTACTGGTTACAAGACCAAAAATGTTCCACTCAAATCTCTAGGACAAGAAAAATACTAATCAAAAAAGCATTACAAACTTTCACAGTGTACCAAACATCCTGATATCTGTGGGTGACTCTCCCTGTGCCTGGGTGTACTAGATATTTTTGGTGGGTCAAGGGGACAGAGTGCCCACTGCTTCACATCCCCCATAAAGTAGTTCAGTAATAACTGCAATATGGAGCACAAGAGGTTTAGGGTAAGACAAGGAAAAACTTTTTCACAGTAAGGGTGACAGAGCTCTGGAATGGGCTGCCTAGAGAGGCTGTGGAGTCTCCTTCTCTAGACACATTCAAGACCTGCCTGCATGTGTTCGTATGTGACTTAGTCTAGGTGATCCTGCTCAGGCAGGGGGGTTGGACTAGACGATCTTCTTGGTCCCTTCCAATCCCTAAAATTCTGTAATGAAGAGGTGACTTGGGTCAAACAGAACCATGTGCTCCAACTTCCCCCTGTCTAGTACAGTCAGTGCCAGTCACGAGAGAAAAACAAAGTCTGTGGAAATAGAGAGAGAACAAAGAGAGCTTACACTCTGAACTACCTAGGGTCTCCCAGATCCAGGGTCTGG
This sequence comes from Corythornis vintsioides, assembly GCA_025447755.1. NCBI lineage: Eukaryota > Metazoa > Chordata > Aves > Coraciiformes > Alcedinidae > Corythornis > Corythornis vintsioides. The sequence continues at coordinate 1,974 of JAOEGS010018815.1, forward strand.
CTGTTCTGCTCTACCTAACATACAGAGCTAAAGATGCCACTAAAGGAAAATACATTCTTCCTCCCGAGGAAACACCAAGTTACACTTTTCATTGTGATAATACACTACTGTCCCTGCTCCAGACACTAACTTCTACCAAAAGGTTTTTCTGGTGAGACCAGACTTCTTTTTAAAACTATGTGGAATATCAGCACTATTATTTTATTCTAGTATCACTATTTCTCCCCTCCTGATTTTACATTTACCAAATGCCACCATGCATTAGCATGAAGAACTAGCATGTTCTGAGATTCAGATTATTTTGTATCCTTTGCTCACTTCTCTTACAGAAAACCCTCAATCCCATCACTGAAGAAGTAATAATAGTTTTATAGTATTTTAGTTTTACGTGCCATTTTTACCTTGAAAACCAAATGGCACTCACACTTCGAACAACAGCAAATGAAAATAGTAAAAATTCAGGAGATGCGTTAGAGCAACTCATTCCACATCGAATTCAGTGGAATAAAGTTAATTTGCAGATATAAAATTTTGCATTAAAATTACAGTAATAATAAAACTGCAAGTCAATATTACATCATACTGTACTAAAATATTACTCAAAGGCTAAGTATAGCAAATAACTCTAGTGGAAGGACAGAAAGAAATAGAGACGGACAGAAATGGGCAGACAAGACAAAGATGGACAGAGGGACAGATTTAGCTTATCCTTATATATAAAAAATGAGATTTATCTCTGTGTGAGGCTTTTTTTTTTTTACATATAAAATCACAGAAAGGTTCTCAAACTGATAAATTTTCAGGGATTTTAAAGTAATACACTGCACCATTATTCTACAAGCTGTCCTGAGAAGCTGGTGTCCTTCTGTAGGATGTTCTGCTTCTTTCCTTAACTGTCCCAACAGGTCGCATCTCCACTATGCATGGAGGTTCTGGACATGACTGGATACAGGATTGACTGTCAGCATAGAGCTGAACATCCTGGATCCTGTCGCTGCTAGCAACTGACATCAGATTGCAAGCACAGAAGCTACTGATTCCTTGCCACAGATTCAATCTCTTTGAGTGAAGCTACCATTCATGTATGATTTGCAGCTAAACTGACCTGGAACCTGTAGCAGCAGAAACCAGAGGTTTCTACTGAATTTTTTAATAAGTCACTCTCTGCAAACATTTCTCTGCATTTCCATATAAGAATGAAAGACTTTTATTTACCTGAGCAGTATCAGTTAGTCAAGGAGACAGAGAAGATGGTAAAGATAATATGTTAGGATTTTGGTAAATAAGATTCCTTTGGAGGCAATTAGAGTAGTGAAGAGGTGGCAATTGGGAGGAATTTCTAAAATTTTGAGCTGCGAACTTGTTAATGGATAAGCAATGAAAATCCAGATAACCCTCAGTGCCCTAGTGAGATTAATGAAGCAAGCACAAATGGTAAAAGTTACACCACTAAGGAAATGGGGTGAGGACAAGTGCTGGGAGAAACAAATAGTGAAGAGTTTCCCAGACGTCTACTGCTAGGCTTCAGTTAATGTTGCAGCAAGAGCAAACTGGGAAGAGAGGGATGGAGAGGAAAGGAAAACAGTTACCATTCTGTATTACACAGTTCAAATTACTTCTCTCTTTCCTGAACATCTGCTGCACTGAATAAACATTACATATATATTTATACACACACATATTTAATATCCTTAATAGATGAGCCAGTACAGCACATCTTGATCATGATCATTTGGAAAATACAAAAGCAATAGCAATTTAGTAGAATTTCAATGCCCAAAACAATGGCCAGTAATATTTTCTACAGAAGTTCTTCAGATCAGTTGTATAAAAAAAAACAGGGTGGAAGGATCTAACTACCTAAGCTTTAACAATAAGGTGGCATCATCCTTCAGTAAGATGGGAAGAGTAATACCTAATCCACAAAAGATGAGACAATTTCCTGCATTCTTATGAGCCATCACACATCATTAAGTCTTTTTTGTATTATACCAAGATCTGTGGGTTTTGGATGATTTCACTAATTAAACTTGAAGGCAGAATAGAATGATTTTTGGAACACTACACCACTTAAAGATTCATCTATTTTTATTAACATACACATCTAGAGAAGAAAGTTGACCATCACATCAACTCTGCTCTGGTAGTTTTATTCTTGCTGGTCCAACACTTCCAGTGTTAGTGACTTGAGCTGCTCTTCATGATGCACGTCTTTCTCTTAGAAGTGTCTTACCTACTATTCAGGTTTCTCAACATATCCCTTTCAAGAATCTTTAGGTGGTTGCTCCATCTGTATCATTGGAAGACTTAGCAATATTTCAAGAGAACATAATCTTCTGCATTTGTTTACATTTTCACGACTACACCTCACCCCAAGCAAATAAAACATGAGCACTGTTTTCTATCCTGTAATGCTATGCAGTATTAATGGAAATAATAGAATTAATATTGTTGTAATGTGATGTTACACAATATGTGTAAAATTACAGCCCATGATCACCCTGAAATCTGGTGTGAAACCTGAAACTACATTAAATCTTACACAAATGCCAAAATCAAGGAAAAGTAACACCAAAGGCTAAACTAGATTCTGTCTCATTTAATTTTTTTTAAGTTACACAAGAGAAAGAGAAAAAAAAAAAGATATTTGAACAGTCATAACTGCATCATCTGGACAGTAAAGGGGTGGCACATGTATGAAAAGAAACTTTTCCATCAAAGCCTTGAAAAGATGGAGCTTTTTAAATCTACTCTGAATATGGAATCTCAGAGCTCTCAGAATACCAGCAAGATTTCATTCTTCAATAAATCATATACCATTATATTATCAAGGCCAGGTGCATGGGTACAACCCAATAACAACTGAATTACTATCTAGCCACCAGTGAGCCAAGACAGACAGACACGTAGACAGCTACATTTCTATAGTACCAACTGAAAGCAGAACTTAATATTTTGTTAAAAACTACAGACAAAATGTTTTCATGGCTTTTCAGCTGAACACTTGACAAAAGAAATGGGATAGCAGCTATAATGAAGAATGAAACCAATTGGTTCGTCTTGAAAAGTAGGACGGGATGATGACTTTGTTTAGTTTTTTAAGTCTACTGCTCTCATTATATGGTCATCAGAAAAAATGACTCACCATCCTAGGCATCTTTATAGACATCTCTTCTGGACTCACAACAAAGAAGCTAAACCACTAGGTAGTGATACCAGAACATTGCAAACAAAGTTCTCCTGGGAAAGACTTTTTCAGTTGTGCCAATTGTAGTATATAAATCTTCAAATTAGAAGAATCTCAATAAATTGACTGGAACTGACTCAAATATGAAAAAAATGGCATGCCTTCAACCTAGATTGACTGTCAGGCCAAGAAAAGGAGATAACAATTGGAATTACTGTTTAAGTCACAGTGTAAACTGACACTGAACTCAGTGGGAAGTCTGCATGATATCACCAGTGACATTTGTTGAGCTGGCAAAAGAAGAGTTAGAAAATAATTGCTTGAAGACTGAAAAAAAACAGATCAGAGTACAAAGATTTGAATAGACTAAAGGATCTTAATAGATGCACAAGGACCAAATACAGGTTCACTTCGTAATCTGAAAGAGAACAGTAGTGCAGACTACATGGCAAACACCGTTCACTGTGATTCCATAGAATGAAAAAGTAATAGCCATCATAGCTGAGTTTTTACTGAGAGATAGAAATGCCACTGAAGTGATTAATGTGCCAATCCCTGCAGCTCCACACAAGTGTTCACAGGACAGCGGAAAGATTTTCCGGTAAGAAAATCCCATTCAGCAATTGTCAGAAGTAAAAATACTATCAGAACAAACCAATCTTGGAAAATAAACCAATTAAATCATGACGATTTAAAGATACAAGGCATATGACTTTTTATTTCACTCAGCTCTTGAGAACCTTCTATTGCACCTAGCATGATGATAGAAGCAAATGCAGTAATTCCAAAGCATTTACTAAATTCATTACAAGTCCTCATTAAATAGAAAACTAATAAAAATAAACCGTTGTGTTATATTGGTCAAGATGAAGTGGATTTGTAAATCTGCTTTACAGCAGCTTCTAGAAAAAGAGATCGCTTTGGAGGCAGGGAGGGAGGAGGCATCTGATAGCAGATACCTCTCCCTCTTGCTGCCTCTGATAGCAGATACCTCTCCCTCTTGCTGCCTCTGATAGCAGATACATCTCCCTCTTGCTGCCTCTGAGACTGAAAAATCAGACTTTTAAAATCAAGTGCTGCAGAAGATGGAGTCTAAATACAGCAAAAATGAAGTATGTGTACCAAAATCTGTGAGCTGTTCCATACAGATACAGTCATACACTTCACCAAAGCCATTCTGTTCGTGAAGGTCTTTCTTTTCTTACTGCAAGTCTTTCAGTTACGTGAAATATAATAATTTATAACTACTGTTGATATTAATGTCTTGGTCACTTATAACTAAATTATCCACTAGAGAGCATAGCAACATTTTCAGAAACTTTGTTTGTCTCTGCAAGTGCTAAACGAGGTCTTTGTGGCACTCAATGCCACCTTTCTATAGAAGTATGATAAACAATCTTTCATGCAGAACAGAGATAAGAAATTGACTTAATACATTAAGGAAGAAAGGTCAACAGACTGTGAACTTCTGATGAACACATTTCAACAGTTTACAGCCTGTTATTGCAGTTCTCTGGTATTCTTGATGAAAAGCCACCTTTTGAAATACATACCCTTGTGCGTGTATATATTTAACAAAATGAGGAAAAGGGAAAACCCATTCTTCATTCCTACAGGAGAAAATGACAGCAGCACTGCTTATCAGCATGCTTGGCAAGAGCTGTTTTTCTTCCTGTTCTGCAATATATTGTGGTGATGTCATGACATTTTTACTTCCCATTAAAGAAAACCTTTTATCATTTATTATTTCATATTGTAATGGGCATCCTGTAAAATTCATATTTCATTTATAAATATAAATAAATTATTTTGTTTTGATTTATTTTTCAGTTGCTCAGAACAACAACAACAACAAAATACATATAAAACACTCTGGAATCTCCCCCTTAAAATACTTGTTTAAAACTCTTGTATTCCCACAGACCTTCATCAAGAGCTTGATAAAGGTGTTCACAGCATCCACAAATCTAAATAGTGCATCTCAGTACTACAGGTAGACAAATTACCTCACATCTTTGCTAAATATGTTTTTTATCATAAACTATTCCAGGTAATAATTGCAGGGGGGGAAAAAAAGCCACATGTTAGAGAACTGTTCTGCACATTATCACTTATTGTTTTATAAACTGGAGAAGAGGGGGTTTATAGACATTTCTCATTTACCCTAGCATCATTTTCATATATGAAAATAAATTAAATTAGAAAACTGACACCTACTACAGAATAAAAAGAGCAAAGGCTATGAAAACATTTACTATCCATGGGCATTGTAAGCAGTCAGCTGTGAGGAAGGCAAATCACTTGACAACCATTAACTGCAAACAAAGAGAAATGAAACAGCAAGGTGGAGAAAATCCAAGTTCAGCAAAAAGTGATGGACAAGTAACACAATGATGTTGCTTCCCGAGTATAAAAGCTAACATGGATTTCCACAAATCAACAGGACATTAAAATAGCATGTGATACAGATTACTTAAGTACCAAATGCAATATAAGCAGTCAGTACAATTTGAGTTTTATTTTTCCAACAGTAGGTATTATAATTTAACTTTTTTTTTTTGTAGCAATTTTAATTACAATAGTCACATAACATTAGAATCATGTTCAACTACTATACTGAATCAAACCCTTAAACGAAAAAAGTAATTTATGAAGACAACATGATGTTTCAGATTTAAGCTATTCTGGTCAAACTGATCACTCTACACTAATTTATTCATAAACACATTAACACCACCATCTAGTATTCACATTCAGAAATCCTTTCAGTTTCAAATCACCATCACTGCTGTTTTCATTCTGGGTATTAGTATCTACTTACACAGTTGGAAAAAAAACAACAAACCAACAACAAAAAAACAACAAACCCCAGAGGAGTAGGAGCAAGAAATACGAGTTATGAGGTTTTATCAATACACTCTACCATCATTAATAACTCATGATACAAGTAGGTTAACCAATTTACCAAATCCTCCCCTGCACTGAGAAATATCTTTTAATATTGATAGACCTGACTTCCTCTTTCTGCCTTTCATAACACATTAATGGTATCTTCTTCGCCAGAGAGGGAGGGTGTAGGGGTGGTATCTAAAAATCACTTAGTCTAAAAAATAGCAGCAGCAGACAGACCAAACTTTTAGAGTAGGTTTGCAATGCAAGTGGAATCTGTGCCTGCTTCATAGAAAAAGTTGAGCCTTCCACTGGTTTCTGATCACTGGATAGAGCATCTATTTGCACCATAAAGAATCCAGGACTCAGGAGCAAAGCTTCTTTGAAGGAGAAAAATGTACAGGTTGGAGATCAAGTGATGACCCGTGGTTATTCAAGCTGCAAGTCCTTCACCTGGACAGTTCTCAGAAGTGTTTTGGCTCTGCAAGAGTTTTAACATCCTGCTGGGAAAATAATAGGCTCTATATCCATGTGTGGATTGTTTTAATTCTTCTAGGGAAGAAAACCCTTTGTAAGTGCAAAGGCTTATAGGAAATATATACTTGTAATGAAGCATTTTGAGAGAAAAAGAATGATACTGACTTTCCATCTCAGTTAAACATAGGCTCATGCTGGAAAAAATTGTTCCTATGCGAACAAAGCTGAGGCTAATGGAGCTACGTGTTATGTGTATAGTGTACTGGACACTTGTATTTTATAAATACATACATATTCAAGGTGTGAAAAAAAACCCCATAAGATGCTGCAGAATAAGCCCCTTCCTCAAAAAAGCCCAACCATTCAATTAGCCTTACTGTCTTTACTTTTGTGTCTTATATATATATATGCATAACATTCTAAAATGTTCTTCTGCCTTAATTACTTAAATGTTAATTAAACCTTTATTAACTAGTTTTAACAATTCAGATAAATGATTCAATTCCATAATCAAATGATTATGTGATACGCCAGCCAGCAAATTTTCAGGTTTCCTTTTTTAAAGTACTGGATTATCTTTGATTATTTTTGAAACAAGGCAAAGTCCAATATTCACATCACTGTTAATCTCATGCAATAAATAAAGTTCTACATTTTCAGTCACCCATCACTTAGATTTTATCTACTTTTTTGTACTCAAAGTCTGACTGAGATCAAAATGGTCATGGATGTTACGATAGCTCACTACAAGCTGGAGTTCAGTACTAGCAAGCAGATAGCATAACTAGTTATTAAGGAAACAAAAACAAAATTTGATTTATATTTTCAAAATATATTTTGCTTTTGTTTAAATTACTAATTATAAATTTACCATAAGTTGCTCAAAAGACTGTCATTTTTAGACAGCCTTACCACAACAAAAACTAAATTTGGACCCAGTGTCATGCAGCCCACAAAGGCATGGCAAAGAGGCTCTAGTGATTAAGCAAGTAAAAAAGTACATCTCTAATACCAGAGAAAGGTGCCATTTTGAGCTCATCAGTGTGGGCACAAAAAGAAGGTGGATAAAAAGAAGTAACAATCACTCTCCTAAACTTCACCCTTTTAAGGCTTGCCAGGTGATTTGGGGGCATTTGAGGCTAGCAGTGTTGAAGAAGAGGCTACACACTCAGACCTGCTAGTACCTGAGGCTTACAAACCAAGAGCTGTGTACAGTGTGTAGCTTGAGGCGTGCTCTTGGTTGGATCCAGCACTGCACTCGAGCACACCAGAGCTTTAGTTATGCAGAAACATTTTAAAAGAGGTGGCTCTGAAGTAAAAGTTTTTATTTATTATTTAACAACTACATCTAGTAAGGATCAGTAGTTGAGTGGAAGCCTATTTCTGACAGAAAACCTGAACAGCTGACAGATAACTGTTCTACATAAGGCTCGTGGCTCTGTGCCACATGGCTGCTCTGCAAGGAAGAGCCAGTCTCGCTTGTCAAACACAATAAAGCAAATCAGTGCACTATCAATAGGATGTAAAATGACTCTGGTTCTGAAATTCTGTGCTGAGAATCCCAAGAGCTATAATTTATCAAACAAAAACTTTTGAATCTTGGAAAAACAAAGAAGCTATCTGAATATAATCACATTTTTTAATAAGAAAGCTCAGCTCATCAATACACAAAAATTTTGTGAAGAATTAATTTTAATGAGTCCCTTTGCAAGCTCCAGATTATCTGTCTTGGTTTTTGGAATGAAAACAGGAGTCTTGTTTCTCTGAAGAATCTAGAGATTATTTTTATCTTAAGCTTTCCACAAATACCACTTTTGTGTAAACTGAGAAAAGCATACGTACAATACAATTTAGCAACATTAACAGAATTATTTTGCACTGGTGACACTAAAATAAAACTCAAAATATACTTAGAGATGAGGCTTTCTCCTCCCATCCCCAGCACCCAATAAAGCAGTTCTTTACAAATAATTAATATAAAGCTTGCCACGAGACTCAGGCAACCCTAGACCTATCTGTATTTCACAGCTTAAATGTTTATAGTGAAGAACCTCTGACAAAATGAACTGTACGAGCTTCAACATCATACCAGCAATTTTCAAAGTAACAAAAAATAGCATAAAAGCAACAGGATAGCCTAGTTAACCCATACAAGCAGCCATCAAGTCCAAGACATATAGTCTATTTATTATAATAGTAATACAGTATTTTGCAAAACAGAATCAAGACAGATACACTAGACAACTGCTAATTTACTACTGCTATTTAAATTACAGCCTAATGCAGAGTTTGTTTCAACACGCAGTATGAAAATCTGACCTTGTAACAAATTGTCACCTCCCAGCTGTTGAGAAGTGGGAAAGGAAGAGGGTGAGGGAAGGAGGAAGAGAAGGAAAAAAAACCCCAACAAATTCTAATACATATATCTTATGGATAAAAGCACCTAATCCTAGTTTAGCTTTGGTACAATAACTCTTCTCAAAGAGCCATGTAAGGGAAGTAACTTCATAGCTGGGTCTTAGTAGGTGACTGAATATATGGATTCCATTAACTGAACACATAGCTATGGAGTCCATTAATTGTACTGTCAAGGCAGTGTTTGGCAGGGATGATTCATAGATTCATAGATATTAGGGGTTGGAAGGGACCTAGAAGATCATCTAGTCCAACCCCCCTGCCCGA